>JAOEGS010012962.1:0-41453 GCA_025447755.1 Corythornis vintsioides | reverse complement strand
GTGTTAAAGAACAGGGAAGGACTGATGGGTGAATAAATTCACCTAGGCTATTTCTGTGGTTTTCAAGGATAACTGTGGCTGGAGAGATTTGTGAGTTTCCATTAGGAAATGGAGCCATGGAAGAAAAGGGTGTGTACAGAGCAGAGACATCACTGGAAAACCATGACCATTTTTCTGCCTCAGTCTCAAGATAAGGATTCAGGCACTTCACCTGCAGAAACTGTGTGCACAGCACAGTCACCTCGCTCACCTGGCATCCAGGCATCCAGACTTCTCCATAAATAATGACACACACATGCATCTAAAAATAATTTTGCACATATATCTAGAATTGTCATTGCTTCCCAAGTCAAGCTGATATTTTAATGAACTGGCAATATTGGGAAGTAAACCTATTTGACCCTTTGTTAGTGGGCCAAGGAGGACAGCAGGAAATCTTCCTGCAGCCCAGACTATATACAACTGAAGTCTACTGGTTGCATAAAGTGGTGCAGGCTTTTGCAGTCACTTTCACTTGTACAGTGAGGGTGGATTCAACAGATATCTGCATATTGCAGGCTCATTTGGACTTCTGGGCATTACATCTGAGGGCAGGTGATGAATACAAAGGGGAGGAGAAGAGACTCTCCATATTGAAGCTGAATGCAGGCATGAGGTGCTGTACTGTGTGGTGTGAGCCAAGTCTGACTGATGGGGCTTCTTGGGGTGTCCTCACTGCAGCCAGTGGCCTCTCTCCTAACGATCAAAGTGGCACCTCTGAATTAAAAAGTGGCACATCTCTTGTAGCAGAGTGAGTGACCCCTGGACTGTGCAGAGCAGTGATCTTCCCAGACTGCTCATTACTGAGCTCAGCAGAGACAACGCCAGATGAACAGCAGAAAATACTCTTGCAGCAGACACAATTAGTCTCTTATCCTGCCATTGCAGGGTACAATCTAGGTCAGGAACCCTGACCTCAGCACACACTCACATACAGTCAAATACACACATTCATCCAAAACACTGCAAATGAGTTCAGAATTGGCAAGCTGTAGAGTATGTGTTGCAAATACTGTATCAGTGGGACTCGTTACCAGGGTATTGTCCTGATGCCAAATGTGCTGGTGCCATTTCCCTCTCCTTTAAAAGATACACAGATTATCTGAAAGATATTTTGGCTCAGCATTCCCACTGCAGAAGCTCCCTGGCTGATACTTAGCTGTTTTCCCACTGCTGATGAATACAACAGTGAATAAATAAATAAATGAGAAAAAAAGCAGCCTACTGTATGTGAGGGCAGGCTGTTCTTTTGTAACAGGGAATCTTTAGGCTTTTACAAGAGATTCAGAAGGTCTAACAGACAGATAGCTCATTATTTAGTCAGCACATTCCATTCAGTAAAGCATTTAATTAGGAAAGTAATTACTTGATTGGTGCAGCAGAACTGTGACCATAATCCAAAAAATTCACAGTTGTAAGAAAGGTTTGTCCAGTCATTCATTGGAGGTGTAATTAGAAGATGGAGTTCCATTTTGTCTAACATGCAATAGTGGCTCCTGAATCAGATGTCTATTTTTTGCTCTTGAGAACATGTTGCTCACAAGAATTCTGACAGTAATTTAACCAGTGAGTCTGACTTCATGATAATCTGCATGTAGGAAACTTTGAGTTAGTGACTTGACCACTAAAGATGACTTTCTTCTTTTTTATTTCCTAAGATTAGTTTTGTAGTCAGAAGCCTTGGGATGCCCAGGGCAAGGTTGGATCCCAGACTGCCCCAAAGGCTGGAGAACCAGCACGTGTTATGTATCTTCAAATGCTGAAGATGCATAAATCTCAGTATTTCTAAGAACTGTGGCTCATTTTTATGGGGGAAATGCAAACCAGGGAGCGGGATCTACTTCTTTAAGCAGAGAGATTGTGAGATTGGTGTTTTTAAAGCTGTCCTTATCTTAATCTGCTTTAATTTGGTGAATGCCTTGGAGGGAGGTAATCATGACTTCAAAGGGGTTTAAGCACAAGAAAGGTGATTTATGTACAAAAGCCAAAGCCAAAATAGATGTGAACATGGTACACTATCAAGCAATGCTTGAACCCTTAGAGACAGCCATCCATCCTGAGGCTGCCTGAGTCACACTAAGCTTGATTTGAGTACATCCACCAGTAAAGTAATTTGAAACAGACTGACTGAAGGGAAGAAAATAAACTAGACCCTCAGTCCTCTAAGGTGATGTCTGAAACGTTAGGCTGAGAAAGCAACCTGCAGCATTTTTGTTCAGAAGCAAGCACTAGGAAAAAGATGGCAAGTGCAACCTGCATTGCTGGGGAAGAAAAATAGGAGAAAAGTATTACAAAGTTTGAGGATTCAATGATACTGAAGGAAATGCAATGACTAATCAATTGTGGGCACAAAGAGATCAGAGACTTGGACTGCAAGGCTCTGCCAGTCCCATCTGCTCAGTCCAGAATGAGTTCTTAGCTCTGCTCCAGAGAATTGCATTACCTTGGAGTAGGGCAAATAACAGCTAACCCTTTAGATTATTATCACTGCCACCACACCAACTGATACCGAGTTTGTGAGCTAACACAATGTTTCCACTCTTTCAGTTCAATAGCAGAGTGGGTGTATGGAAATGTCATCATTTTGGCAATCAATCAATTTATTAAAGTCTCTGCTGAAAGGCCAAACAGATTCTGTTATGCTGAATGAATAGCAGCTCCAGCCAAGCCTGGAAATGCTCCTGATGCAGGATTAAGAAAAGCCTTTTTTTCCTTTCTGAAAGCAGCTAGGGTGTGGTTTAGTTCCTTGCCTTTCTTACCAACATCTGGGTTTATATAAAAGATGAGACTTGAGACCTGAAGATGAGCATTTAGAAACTTGTCTTGAGAAAGCTGGGGAGGGGGACAGAGAAAAATATCTGTCTGAGTTGAAATACGCTGTCAAGGAAGCCCTTGGTCCTAACAAGCCATGAATGGGGTGTTGTACCTTGAGGGCAGTTGGGTGACTCTGGGGTCACTGGTGGTTGCTTGTAACATCTGCCAGTGTGACTTGTGTGGGCAGTGAACGGACAGCAAAGCACAGTTTTTTACTGATTAACTGTTCCAAATGCCATCCACATATGCAAAAAGGAGGAGTTAGTTCATGGTCACTTTGTACACTATGGAAGTATTGAAAAGCCTCAGTTAATAAATGATACCACTGTAGTCTGGAGGACTTAAAATTGATAATGGTTGCTCTAGGTTTCTGGAATAATAGAGAATCAGACCATGTTAGTGATCCACTTTTATCTCTGAGAGGTATATGGAAATGCTAGGATATAATACAAGGGAAGGGTCTCTCCTAGACACCTCCACTAAATGCAGTGCACTGTACACACACTAGTTCAGCCCTGCATTTACATACTGTCCATAATGTACCAAAGTACAAACATACTTGGAAATGGAAAATTAAGTACATTAGGAGCATTTTAATGGGATGTTACCTAATGAAAGTGCAAAACGGCTAACACTTTCTGCACTTGTAATTTCCCATGTTATTTATATCTATATCTATATCCACATATATCTTCTGTTTTGATTTAGAAGCTGTAGTCCACGGGTGAAGGAACTATCCTGGCTTCCTCATGGTAATGATGAATAACTACAGCTGTATCTCACTGGTGTCACATAATGTGTTTGGCTGTGCAGAAATCAGAGGAAAGGAACAACAGATGAGGTGAACTAGGCAGGGTATCACCATCAAAATATTGGTAGACTCTGGCTAAGCAGCTAAGTCCCTTAAAGTGTTTGGTTCCCAGCTCACCAGCTGGGCACTTTCTGATTTGTATTGGGTTGGAAGGGACCTCCAAAGGCCATCTAGTCCAACCCCCCTGCAATAAGCAGGGACATCTCTAACTAGGTCAGGCTGCTCAGAGCCTCGTCAAGCCTGGCCTTTAAAGCAGTGTCAGCTCTGTTAATGAGACACAAAGTCTTCTGAGTCAGTGTCACCAACCAGTTCATACCATGCAAGAGCTCTCTATCAGCCCCCACAAGTGATTTGGTGTGTATGTTCCCTCCTGAGTTTCTGACACCAGTCTACATTGTGCCCCTAGTGACTACCTGTGTCACAGCGTGGATATCCACACTGGATATTACTGGCATTGCACTATCAGAAAAAAAACAAGCTTAAAAGGAAGCAGAATGAATCAATTCAAACCATTCTTCACAGCTCTGCTCCTGTCTGTCTCTCTCTGAGAGAGGCATTCACCCCTTTTTCTCAGCATCTCCTCTGCACCAGGCTTAATCCTGCATTTTACACCAGTCTCAGAGCCCCAGCACTGTGGCCAGCACTTTCCCTGAGAATGACAAATGCTGGATCTGAGGATCTGTGACAAGAGCAGATAAGCAGCAGACAAATTCCTCTCCAATGGTTCACAGTAAGGCATTCATTCCTCTTCAAATTCACCTTGGTCCGTACAGTGCTTTTGTGCTTCTAAATTGCAGCTAAGTAAAAAAGCAATTAGATTTCAGTGATTAAAAGTAGTTACTTACCATGCATAACAGCTGGAGCATCTCCACATATCTGGGGAAAGAGACAAACTTTTGTTAATTGCCAAAGAGTGAACTGCACAGCTTCAGCTTTAGGAGAGCAGCAGTAGGTTTAACATGAACTCACGCTTTTTCCGAAGACAGCAGCTCCTGGGCAATGATGTAAGCTCTGGACTGGCCTTCTTTCTGTCAACAGCAAAAACCAGAGACAATTAAGAGATGTCTCATGCCAGGCAGTAAATGAGTGTTAGAGAGCACTGTGACATATTTCTTCAGTAAAAACAGTGACCAGGCTTTTTTTCTTTGCTGTTTAGTGTCTGGCATCCTGGAATCATTTCCATGACAGGGTGTTTCCAGTAGCAGTATAATACAATGCAGTAGCTGCTAAGGCACATGTCCAGTTTTAAAAACATGCCCTTATTGAAGAAGGAGCTAAATTTTATATTGATTTTTACAGGTCCAAAATTTGTCAGAGAAACAGAAAGCTTCAGGACTGCTGAGACTCATACCATGAGTTCAGTACTCTTAATTAAATAGAAAAGGGAGTTCTTTATCAAAATGGTCATATTCCAAACTGTTCTGACATCTGTGAGACCTGTGGAAGCAAGTGGGGCAAAGGGCTTAACTGCATGCTAAACAAAGTGCCTAAGCTAGATGGCCATAAATATCTCCAGAACGCTAGCAGCCCAGTACTCCCCATCTTTTGAAATCTCAGTGGCACCTACTTAACTGACAGGCAACTGGGAAGTCAGAAGACTGTGGAAGAAGCAAAGTGTATGGCTCTGAGGTGCAAGTGGCTAACCAGGGTATTTTGCTCCTATTTCATGACTCATCATTATGGTAAGAAATGACTGAAGCATGAAAATAGTTAATGAAAGAGTCTACTGGGAAAAGTTTGATTTATTTAACAGTGTTGAAATAGAGAAATAAAACAGTATTCTAGTAGCAGTGAAGCAAAGCAGCGTCCAGTAACCTACAGTGGACTCAGGGGAGATGTCTTGGGCAGCGAGGGTCGTTGTTTTCCAGACCAGATCCTGGAAACCCATTGCTTGCAGAGCCTGCTTCTGCAGGCCTCCTCAGGAGAGACTGGGACTTGCTGAGGTATGATGCAGTCCCTGGGTGTAACAGTCAGGTAGGAAGTCTGTAGCTATGTTTCCTACACAAATTATTCAAGAGGGGGCTGCTGGGGTCCAGGGAACATGAAGCTTCATTGAGACCCCTCATAAAAACTATGAATAGGACCCCAAAACCAAATTCAGCTTCCCACAAATGCGGTCTTCCCAGATGACACTTGACAGATCAGATACACAGATGGGATTTACGCAGCAGATCTGAGCATTAAAAAATGTCTAAGTCAGTTTAAGCTAAATGCATTCTAGACTTTCTACTTTCTGTCCCTCCACCTCATTGTCTTCCCTTGGGAAGCAGGTGTTCTGGCACATGATAGAAGTCTCTTGAGTTGCTTAAAGTCCCATTCCATCATCACAGTGAACCATCTGACATCTTTTGCATCCACAGAGTGATCAACTTCTGGATTAAAGACGTTATCCTTTGCAAAGTTTCTGGTTCATTGTGCCTGCAGTAATCTGCAAACAGTGTAGAAAAGAATGAAGCGTTCCCTTGAGGTGATGGAAGCTGAAATTCAGTCATATGGGTATTTGGGAGTGTAAAAAACCCAGTAGCAGGGTCAAGTGAAACATCATCAAAGCAGTTTCACTGCCCAACATACATAAATTAAAAGATTAATGGGTGATGCAGCAGAAGTTGCAACATTTTAAAGATTTAAGAACTTCAGGTATTTGTTACAAGCGGGGAATTCCAGCACAGAGTGTATTTGCCACTGCCTATTTCAGAGGAACCAAGGGCCAGCCAAAGCATGTTGCAAATAGGTAATAGGATTGACTGAACACACCAGCAAGGAAAGTCTTCTGTTTCTGTGAGGAAACTAAATGTCCCTTGCTGCTCTGTGATGGACCTCAGTGTGGATTACGATCTGATCAACAGTGAATGTGAGTGAAAGAGTCCTTGAACCCTGATGATGGTGGGTTAAATGAATGAGGCTTCAGGTACAGAAAATGAACAGTGTCACGGTGACTTTTTTTAATCTTTAGTTTGTTTATGTGTATTTTTACTGAGAAGCAACCAAAGATTGCAAGAGACGGGAAAAATAGAGAGTGACCTATTCATCAGTCTCAGATGTCTAATCCATCTCTGCTTTAGCACCAGGAGTCTGAGGGGATGTCCCCTAGTGCTTCATTCCCTGTAGCTGATGGGTAAGAGCATGCTTTAAATCATTTACTTTTAGAGAACTACACTACAGTTCAATAGAGTGCACTAGGAAGATCTTATATTTTTTCCCTAGTTTTACTTTCCTGCTAGGAGCAAATATTTGATCCACTTTGTGAGCACCTCTTGAAGGTCAAGATGTGCCTCTCCTGGCTGTCCCAGCTGCTGTGAACACCCAGAGACAGTGAGTGTTGTGTTCTCTCTGGTTTTCTCTACCCAGGCAGAGCAGAGCACTGGGAGGGGTGTGTCTGTGTCACCTGGCCCAGGGCTGGCTGCCCAGCACGTCCCGTGGAGGGGCCTGGCTGTGCAGGGCCAAGAGCAGAGGGTGTTTCCCCAGCAGAGCTTTCCCTTTGCCCAAATTATCGTGCCCTGCAGCTCCTCTAGTGATTGATGTGTCTTAGCCAAGACACAAATCACAGGGACCCACTGTCACATGGTCAGTCTAGGGCGAGTTTGAGACAGTGTCTCTGGGCGTAGCCTGTCCTACGCTGTTTAATTGCTGTTTGTTTAACCGGGAAATGAACTCTCAGACTGACGACAGTGTCCGAGACGGGCTTCTGGGAATAGGGTATGGAGGGGGTGCTGGTCCCTCAAGCATCAAGCTTCTGAAACAAAGTGCAGGTCATTCTTGAAACACCACCAAGATGCCATCTTTTCAGCAGTAGTTGCTGCCAGCAGCAGTCCTGTGCCCAGCCCTGCGCTGTCGTTCCTTCCCAGTTGCCACTTCAGAGGCTGCACCCCAGGCCTCTGCTTAGCAGATGGAAGCCTTGCAGCCACGTGGGGACCCTTGGCTTTCTGCTTCCCTGAATCTTGTCTCACAGCCTCAGCATCCCATCCTCCCCAAAAACAAATGCTTAATAAAATGCTTGCAATATACAATATAAACCTGCAACACATAACTGAAATGTCTCCCCATTCTCTTCACTCTGAAAAGCATGCTGATGCCAGGAGGGTCACAAGCACAAAAGCACTTTAACTAGGTTAAGAGCTGTTACAGTAGCTACTGCTCAGATGATCAGCATAACTAGGAAAACAAAGGTGATACTGTACAGTCATTTCTCTATTGGCTAGCAATTTAAGCCCTATAGCTCTACTCTAAATAGATAACAAGTTTACTGATGGAAAGCGAAGACCTGGAGATGACTTGTGACTCGTCCGGTCTCTTGCAACAGCTGTTGTTTCCTAATGTGTAATGAAGCACACCACCACCAGAAAGCTTTTGTTTAGGACAATACAGACCTGCAAATCTGCAGCTCTTCACAAAGCATACCTGGGAGCACACATGAAGTTAGTACTAGTCTTAAGTAGTTCCATCCGAGAAACTTTGTTTCATGCCTCTTTTTTGCCTTCTCATAGAACAAACATTTGGGCTGAGAAGGGGCAAGTAGTGAACAGTGAAGAAAGGTGGCTAGTGACCCGTGCTGAGTATGCTAATGTGGCACTGAACTGTTGCGGGATTGCCTTCTCTGTGTGGTAGTGATCCCATTAATGACATCTCCAAACAGTAATTTATTGCTCTGGCTTTGGTCCGAACAATGTCAGGGCATCTGATGTGAGCTCTGACAGGCCACTCTTTGATTAGATGGTACTTGGTGACAGTGCCAGGCAGTCCTCTCTGAGCCCAGTGTCAGCTCTCAGTTGTGCTGACTCAGTTGTTTGCAGGAGCTTGATCAGAAGTAGATTGGTCTTCTAATCCATCTTAAAAAACTGTGGGTCTGGGGTGAATCTGCCTCCATGGGGCTGGGCCGGGTTGCCTGGCCTGAGAACAGCACGCATAGCTCACAGAACAGTTGACTACACCTGAAGCACTGGTAGCACAAGCCTCTCATCTGGAGTACTTGGGGAGTAGCCCTCTGCATTTCAGAAGCAGGACAACTAGCCAAGCCACAGAAGCAGCAGCTCCATTCGTGTGTGTGCCACTGGCCTGCCAGGCTGACAGGGCAGCCTGCATCCCTCCTGCATTTTCCCTCGGTGGCTCTTGTCTTGCAGGCTGCTCAGGGCAGGAGCACTGCAGTTGGGGGACATCCAGCACAAGAGCTGTCCTGTCACCATCAGAGGCTGACACAGTTTGCAAGTTTCAGCCTCTGAGCTGAGTGACTCCATAATGTCCCTTTTGTAATTATTATGAACTATGTAGGAGTTCACAGTGATTTCACAGTGGTGTCAACAGTAAAATGAGGCATTACAAGAACAAGTGACTTTTTCAGGCTGCCTCTGTGAACCAGTAATAGAGAAAGAACCATCTCCCAGGCCCCTTCCTTGAAAAGCTAAATTGCAGCTCTCCTGGGTAATATGTCTAATTATATAAATCAAAATCTGTCCCTCGAAAGGCTTCTGAATTAGGTGCTTTCTCAGGGCACACAAATCTGTCATTCACAACCCCAGCACAAGTTTCAGTTCTGTGTGTGTGTGTACTTTAATATGTGAAGGTTAAAGGCGTGCAAAACAGAATGATTAATGGAGTCTGGAAACCAAGCCCACCCAGTGGAAGTGGATAAGGAGCAGCAAAGCCATTTGTATACTGCTGCCATGAGACAGTAGCTGCCCTGCTTGTTGTGAGACCTTTGTGTCCCTCTTTGTGTGGGGTGCATGTCCCCTTCATCTATTAGGTCAGTGGCTCCAAAATTGATTTACCTGGTTTTAAGCCATAAAAAACAATCAAAAAGTTCAGGCTGGAATCCAGCTCAATGATGAGAGGAAGAACCTGGGATTATACATCCTGGACTTTGTGCATTTGTCTAGTGAGTGATAGTTCAGAGTTAGGAGATAAAATCCTTATTTAATTGAATACAAGCTTTTTGTTCCTAACTGGAATCCTTAATTCCTTTTTTTTTTCTTTTTTTTTTCCTGTGGACAGCTCAGATACCATCATAAGGCCTTGAGAACCCGGAACAAAAAAGACATATGTCACCTTCTGATAAACTGGGAGTCATTTAATTAAATGAACATATATAAAAGACACACGAGTGAGAGATGGCCCAGGAGCTCTTTTAAATTAGCTTATCAGGAAAGAAAGAAAGAGTGTATCTCCATCAGTAGTGTAAGTGAAGGGCATCACTTTTTATCATATAACTGAGTAGAATGACAAAGGTTAGGAAAACTTAGAGCAGTCCCTGCTGCTGAGTTCTCTAGGTTGTTATCCTCTGCCACTGGATGGAAGAGAAGGAATTAAAGTGCTTATTTAACCACTAAGAAAGTATTTCCACTGTTACTCTTACACAGAAGAACCAAAACTGCCAGGTGACTTCTGATGACAAATGGTCATCCTCTCAGGGTCTGAGGTAGTCCCAGTGGAATAAAGGCAGGAACTGGAAACCCACCTCCTATTTTACATTTTTATTATTTGCCTCATTCCAAATAGGTTTTCAGTAATAAAAAATCCTGTAACTCAGTAGACATGAAAGCCCCTCTTTGTTTGCTCTATAAAATGAGGCTGGTCATGTAAAAAAAAAGCCACCTCACATACATTATTGTCTATGATTTAAAGAACAGGGGTTCCAGTGGGCCCTAAAAATCTCTCCATGTTCCTGTGAATCTGGTCCTCAGGAGAGCAAAGGAGACAAGCTGTTGAAACTATCACAGGAAGAAGCTGATATTTACAATTATATTTACTTACAAAAATGAGCCTCAAAAAGAAATTATCCACTGCCAACTGTAAGTCTTGTGATTCTTCAGCAAGCAGGCTATCAGAAAGCAGGTGAGAAGAAACAAATTATGCTGCTTGCATTTTGGTGCAGGAATTAATTCATGACATTGAAAGGCAGCAGGTAGAATCAGCTCAGTGCAAATGTAAATCACGTGCCTGAACACAGGGAGAGATTTTATCATCCAGGCAATTTCATGCCTTCACTTAAATGAAGTTTCCCTGAGGAGGAGGAAAACAGAAGTCAAACTAACAAACCTGGATATATATGTACATGTGTTTTTAAATCTAAATCAGGTCTTTAGTAGGCCAGCCCCAAGCAGGTGTCATAACAGGACTGCAAATCTCCTGGTGCTGTTCTTGGCATTCAGACCATGTCTCTGCCAAGTGACAGTGCTTCTGAGCCTTCTCCTGTCGTGCAGTCACTCCCTGATGTCCCAAGGATTGTGCTCCAAGGGATGGATCACTTGGGGAACTGGACAAGTGCAGTTCTTTGCTGGGTCAGTCCTGAGAAGGGTTTTTCCAGGGCAGCCAGTGTTTCCTCAGCGCCCACCAGCTTTGCGTGAGAACAGAATGAAAGGAAGCGGGAGCAGCAGGGTAGGAAACACAGTCCTCTGTCAGTCTTCTGTAAAGGCACCAGTGCTTTCTGACACAAGAGCTGGGGACAGATGGAATTTATCCCATTCACTCTTAATTACAGTGAACTGGAAGCCCTTGTCTCTGACAGAGAGTCTGCAGCGTGGGCCGCATGAGACCTTGGAAGATCCCCATAATCACTGTGATTCTGTGGCTAGCATGGGAGAAAGACAGCAGTTAAATGTACCGCATCCTTCGTGTCAGAACCCTGTGCTGACTGCCATCCTGGCCATCCTGTGATTATCGCTTCACTGCAGCAGTGATGCTGAGGCTAAGTATCCAGAGTCCCATGCTAGGTGCCCTCTGACTGCACACATCAGGTGTCTCCTTTGACAGATGGCTCCTGGGTAACAGCTGGAACACACAGCGTTTGGCAGGATGGTTCCCAGATCTTAGTCTGTCCATGGTGATACCTGCCCTAGTGAGGCTGCAACAGCAGGCACAGTGAAAGGTGTCTCAGTGCCACTTCTCATCTCCAGATCTTCTCTTGGTCCCACACACAAGCACTGACCTCTGCCTTGGCTTATGAAGCTTATCCAAGGCTTATGTCTTATCCAAGGATGAAATTACTGCTGCTATATCCTCTTTTAAAGTCTGTAGCTAGAGTGCAGTAGATTGCAGAGTGATTAATCTTGGTACAGCCAGAATTATGACAAGCAGATCAGATTATGTTTACTTTTCCGTGCCTGATTCTTGGCAGGATAAATAGCCACATGTACTAATTCATCATGCATCTTGGAATGATGGCCTGTACTCAGATGAAGACAGCTCCCCAGGAGCTTGTGGAAGTCTGGTCCTGTGTACTATGATCCTTGCTGACAGTTAACTTGGGAAGCAAAGGCCAACTAACCAACCAGACCTGTTCTGATGCTATCAGGCATGTGCACAAGTTTAGTTTGTGTTTGTCTGAGACTGTGAGGGGTACCTCCTGTGAAACTGAAGCACATGCTTGTTCTCTGAGTGCTGCCTTCTTCCGTGGCAGCTACCCCAGCACAACAGAACAATTAAAATGCATGAGATGCAATAAGGGAAGCCGTAATTTCCTAGTGTGTTGAGTCAAACTCTACAAAAATGGCTGTAAGATTTGTTTTAGCAGCCTTGAGTTTGCTTCCCAGTGCATAGCGATTGCATGCATTTCCCTCCTGAGGTTGTCACAGCTTTGTTGTGACTCCACTGGATTGATGCTGAGAAACCTGAGCAGCTGAGATAACACACCAGTGTGTACTCTATAAATGCTAGTGGTTTGTCAGCTACCAGCTGAAAGGAAAAATATTGCTAATTTAACAGGGAATGTCAGTAATTTGAAGGTTTTTCCCTTGCTAAAACAGTCTGAAAACAAACAACTAAAAAATGTCATTAATCTCAAAGGAAAAAAAGATAAGGTTGCTTGCAACTGTTTCATTTGTTTCATGTCAGCAAGGAGATCAAACCACATCCTTTTCCACTGGTAACAGAGGCAGCTCAGCACCATGCAGGATAGTGCATAGTGACATTGCATACAGGGAAATCAGAGGAAGCTCTTCTTCCTCAGAGATTAGAGCAACAGCAATTTCATGCAGTCATTTCTCATTCCTCTTCCGGTTTCTTTTGCTGTTTCTCAAGCACTGGTGTCCTAGCAGGGGGAAAATGCCACTCCCTTCTCTCTAAACTTGTCGTGAAACAAAGCTTCCCATTCTGGAAGTGCCTGAAGAGATCTGATCTGGGCTATGCTGTGGGTGCTCATACTCACAGACACAACTTCAGATTGTTGGGCTCAGAGGAGGTTTTAAGAACACACACAGACAAATTCTATGAAAAACAAAAATCAGTTTATGCCTAGAACCGTTTCACACCATTTCTTTGATAACTGTACTGTTAGTCAGCTTAATGGAGGTTAAAACAGCCTTGTGTTGTCTTAAGTTACGGTCACATTTCTATGGTCTTCTCCATAATTGTTTAAGAGCTGTTTTATTCAAGAGATGTCATTAAAATAAACCAAAACATGAGTGCATTTTCCCATGATGAAAGAATTTTGAGATGGCAGAGACCTAATAGATGATTTACTCCTCATCCCAGCCAGTGCAGAACTGGTTCAAATGATGTATTTGTCATTGTTTTATCCAACATAGTTTTAAAATTCTCAAGATAGCATCTAAATCCCTCTTCTGAGAGACACATTTTTCCTGAAGTTCAAGTCAGGTCTTTCCTGCTGTCTGTGCTGCCTTCACGGTCCGTCTGAGGACACAGTTCTTTGGTTTGCCACACGCTGTGAGGGCAGATTGGTGCTAGTGCACTGGGGGAGGAAAGGGTTGATGGCTCTGCCCTGTCCCAGCGAACCCCAGGCAAACAGCTGGGACAGCTGAGAATCTAGGTTCTCCCTCTTTGGGTTTGTGCATTGCCCATTTTCAGTTCTCTTACCTTGTTGGTGAGGCTGGGATCACCTGGGCTGCTCTCATCTTCTGAACTCTTCTGTTCCTCGTCTGACGTGACCAGCTCTGTTGGTATCACAGAGACCGGGCACACCTTGTAGGGCTCGGTGTAGGCGCTGCAGAGAAAGAACAGAGGGCTCAGCAGTGCTGTCCCAGACTCTCATTTCATCTTTCATATGAAACAGGGAAGATCCTGCTGTCTTACTGTGTCATGCCTCCTATCATTTAATCATTCAAAAATCTCTGAACTTCATCCAGTTACCCATGAGCATTATCCAATTCACTAACCATTTCAGCACCAGTTTTTATGCCCAGATGATTTTCATACTGTTCTTGGTGCTACAACACAGGACTCAACATTCCAGCACTGGCAGAAGAACTGTGAGTAGTGACAGCTGTCTACTCCTACCCCACTTCACCGTGTTCTTACATTCAAGGATCAAATTAGTATTTTTGGCCCCAGGAGCTTACACGCAGCGTACACACCACGGTGGCCTCAAACTTTTTACATTTCCAGGTGTAGGTTCCAGTATTCATCCAACAGGGCAGGTCTGTTACCTTGAGAAACAAAAGCTGACATCCCTGTGTGTTCAAGTGGGCATCTAGGTCAGCAAGGTCAGTCTCTAATGTGGGCCTAGCTTGCTCAGTGTGTTTGATTCCTTTAGTTTTCATTTCCTCTGAAACATTATGAATTTGCTTTTGCACCTCTGCCTCATCTCTTTATTTTTCTTTGTTCTCCAGGACTTGGAGATCCTGGATGTGAACAAATTCAAAGCCAACACGAGAGTGACAGGAGACTGGGCAGTGGTGGGATAATGTGAGTGGGAGGGCAGTGAGGAAAGACACTCCCAAGGCTGCTGACCAGACTGATACACCCTTTCAGAAAGGAAACTCCCTACACATCTGCGTTGACTTCCAGGCTGCAGGCAGGGCACGTGTGTGCCGTGCAGGGGCAGCTGCCAGCCTTTCTTTCATGCCAACGTCTTTGCCCTCACGCGCAGACCCAGGAGCTCTTGCAAGCTGCCTGGTGCATTTTGCCATGGCTGGGCAAAGGGCCACAGCGGCAGTGTTGCTCCCCATTGCCTTCTCTTGTTCATTACCAGTGTCTGCAGATTTTCAGCATGGGCAGCATCATGGCACTTCCAAAAACCTGCAGAGCTGTAACAAGTGAAAACAAGGGCAAGGCTTGAGAGATGTCTGGAGGCTTATTAATAACTTGGCCAGTCTCTTCTTACTCACACAGCCTTTCTGCAACTGTAACTGTTTGCCTTAGCAGATATGAAATCAAGCCTCTCCTTCCTTTCTCTCTCCGATACGTGACTGCGTTCTGTTAATGTAAGGACACATAACCATTTGGGAAGAATGCCTCTGTATATTGTTCCAGTAATCACTACAAACCACATTATTAAAGGCTCATGCAGTAGCAAAACTTACAATCTTGCTGAACTGTTGCATGGGCTTAATTTATAGTAGGCCTGCAGTTCAGAGGCACTGGCTTGTGTTTAAAGAGAAGTCCCAAAATGTTACGGGTCTTATTTGCACATGGGATGGGCACAGGCATGTTTGTGCCACCCTCTCCATCCTGCCCTTCTCCAGCCACTCCAGCAGCACCAGGTCTTCACTCCTGAGACTGTTCTGTATTGTCATATAGCTCCTGGGTGGCACCTTTCCTGAAACCCAGCATGTTTTTTTACTTCAGTGGATTCACATCATTTCATGCATTCTCTATGTCTACACTCTTGTGGTCTCCTGGCAATCCTAGCTCCTGAAGATTTAAGCTGTGACTAGAAACTGGTCACCAGGTGCAGGTGCTCATTAAAGCACAGCTAAATAAACTTTAATGCAATGGAAGATGTTAATAAAAAGTGTTGATGTGAAGAAAAAGGGGAGAAAGTCACAGAGTAGGTAGCATCTCACCAGACATGGTAATACCCAGCTAATTCTATTCCTTGTTAGCAATGATATGGCTGAATGAGAGCTAATTGCAAACACATTCTCTGCTGCTCCTCCAGCGACTGCCTGTAATCATTCCAAGAGTTAGCCAGCACAAGAGAGGAAGCAATGGGCCTTCTGGGACAGACTGACCTTAAACTGACTGAATACACGCAGGAGGAAGCAGCTCGACAGAAGTCTTCTGTTTAGCACCAGTTGCAATTGTTAGCAGAGCTGCTGGTAGGTAAGAGAGGGAGAAGCTGTGTTGATGCAACTCCACCAGTTATCTGTGTACTTTCACTTGTGAACATGTGTCATGTTCACATGGAAAAAGGTGTTCTGGAGTCTGCAGATCCTCTGGCTGTCCTGCTTCCACAGTGATGTTTACACTCAACCTCAAAGGAAAAGGACTAGCAGAAGATGAAGCCATGAAGGAGAAGGAAGTGGAACTGATATTGTGACAGCACTGGCTCCTTCCTTAATAAAGTGCATGAGCTGTGATCCCTCAATGCCACAGGTACTGTGTGCATGGGAGGTGAAGGAGCACTCTGGAGATACACAGTAGGGATGAGATCATACAACATGATCCACAGACTGACATTTTCTACAGCTTGAATACGCAATTCTCAGAGACACTTGCCCCCTTTTAATTCCACACCTATACCTTGCAAGAGGTAGAACTCCTTCCTGAGCAAATGATCACATCAGTTTTTTAGGGTTTTTAGAAATTTTTCAGTCAGCATTATTGAGATGTAAGGATTTAACTGGGAGATTTAGCAATGGCAAAAACAGCCACCCAAACTTATTACAGTAAAGGCCTAGAAAGTCCATGTGGTTTTGTTTGCCTAGCAACACAAATGCCCTTGGCTGTATTTCATCTCCTAGCCACACACTCAAGCGATGTCTTGTTTTCTCCTTTAGAATTGCCTCAAAAAAATACAAAGGTAAAACAGAAATAGCTGAGTTGGTGGTTATTTAAACTTAAGGCGTGTCACTTGCACTAGGTGATGCCAGTCCTCTCTCCCAGCCATGATCAGATTGCTTGCAGCTTGCTTTCAGTCACATGCCCAGCAGTTACTTGTTTGAACTCTGTCTTTCTCTTACAGTGACATCCCTATTACAAAAAAAATGAAATCATATGAACTCAATGCAGTGATGATAATTGGGAGAGGAAACGGGGTGCTGAATGACCCTGTTTATATTAAAACTAGCTATTTATTTTCTCATACCTATTTCTAAATGATATTTTAAATTTGTTATGCAAAAGGAAAGCTCATTACTGAAGGAAATTGAAGTCCAAATGCATTTAAAACCAATGAAAGGAAATGCTTATTAGTGCAGCATGTATTTTAGCCAGTCAGTTCCCTGCTATGGAAGGCAAATGCTACAGCTGAAGGCTGAAAAAGGCAGGAAAGAGATGAAGTCTTCTTTTAACATACGTAGCCTGACAAGGCAAGGTTACACAGGTATAATCACATTTCACACCCTGAGCCACGAGCTTTTTGCCTGGCAAAGCCAGAAAAGAGTTCTTCCTTGTGCCATGAATGTTTCACTTTGAATTTTGGTCTTCCTTGCAGTGGTGTGGTGCAGGTTATAGGAGAGGTCAAGAGGGGGTTTTGCCAGGTAGGTAAGGCTTTTGCTCTTTAGGGAGAAAACTCTCCCACCTCCAGCCCCTGCTCCTGGAGGTGCTCACAGAGCAGTGATGGTGAGGAGCACACAGAGGGCTGGGCTCATGTCTTCTGGCACAGCCTGGGGCAGTGTGAGCAGAGGAGGGATAAGAGATGTCCTGACAGTGAGGGTTCACTAGCCATGCCCCAGGTGTGCTGGGATGGATGGGCTGCTCTTGCTCTGAGGCACCTACACAAACCTGCACAGCCAGTCCGTGTCTCAGTGACAAAACCCTCACTTTTCTGGTGTGAAACTCTCCTCCTTCCCAGACCGTGCAGGCCATACATCTGTATCAGGCTGAAACTTTCCATACTGCCATCAGAAGGGAAAACATCCACTAATGATCAGGATGGCTTTCAAGTGATTTGCTGAGCAACCCCTAGTCACTGCACAAATGGCCTCTGGCAATTAAACAGCACTTCTGCCCTATTCTCCTCTATAAAATGCCTTGCTTGAGTGAAAGGATGACTTTGGATACAGTGGTGTAAAACTGGGAGGAATTCACCCTGGAGTTGCTATATTTATACTTGTGATCTTTGAGTAAGGCCCTCTCATTTCACTCTGACTCCTCTGTAAGACTTCTTCCTCTCATCAGGCAGTGATAGAATAAGCCAACCACTGCATTAATAAGGAGAAAGAAATCTCCTGTAAGAAGTGACCTTCAGCTACTGCCCCGATGGGCATCTCAGAGAGGAGAAGACCACCTCTGTGGGGAGACCATTATTTCTGGGAAGCAAAGCTGAAACCCCTGGATTACTGCAAAGTCTTTGTTAGTACCATCAGCATCTTGTTTTTTCAAAAACAAGAGTCAGTGCTTTGGCTCTCATTTCTGAGAAGTGGTTAATCCCAGAACAGTATCATGTGTAAAATACAGGTGAGACTGAAGGCTTTGGACACTGTAGATCCCTACCGGTGTCTGAAACAGAACTGCTCTGTCCATCTCCCTTGGGGCAGTTTTGCTTCTCTTCTTCCTCTTGACAGCAAACTTAGAGGGATTTCACTGTTATAGTCCAGTCCTTAAGTCAAAAAGGGATGAGTGCCCTCAGGATCATGCTCATGCTTAAGGCACAGAGTAATGTTTACAGTCTTGTAGCCAAGCTGGCTTACAGAAATCTGCCTGGAACCATTCCAGTGGCATGGTTGCTCGTGCTGCTGTTTTCTGCTGGGGTGGGGGTTCTTGAGTTACAGGCTCTCAGTTGCTTTCAGACAGCCAAGCTGGCATGAGTTCTGCACAAAGGCACACTCTGGAGAAGAACACCAAGAATGGAAGATTTAGGAAATGCTACTTGCCCAAGCAATTCTAAATGACAAAAAAAAAGTGTGCAGAGAGACACTGCAGAAGCAGGCCTGCCTCAGTCAGTCTGTGGGAGTTCTGGAGCCAGGCACAGTATTGTCTGTGGCACACTGCAGCTCTCCTGGAGATGCTGTCTTACAAGCGTAATACAGAGTTTTAAATAGCTACAGTCTGGGTCAAGATGTGTTTTGTGGCTGCACAGGGAGGTTGTTGACTACAGAGCCACACAGAACTAGAATGTATTTACAAGTAATTTATAATTGCAATTTTACTTTAGTACAGGTAGTCCTGAAACTGCGAGTACAGCTGGGGCTGCAGTACTGACTCTGGAATCTAGCCTGGACTGAGATGTGATTAGGTGTCAATTAGGCAAACGTGATCATTACAGCAGCAAATGGATCCAACTAATGAAGATCTTTGCAGAAGATCCAGTTTAGCATAATTCTTAAGTGATAACAGAAGTAAATCTCAAATGAAGGTTGCAGCTTGGAAATGGTGCCAGTGAAATGTAAATACAAAAGTGAGCTGGAATCAATCATCATTTGCTGCAGCCAGAATGTTTATGATTTGCTTATTAATAGAAATCTGAATTCTCAGCACCTGATTCCAAAAGACAGCAGAACTGGAGGAAGTCAGGGGCATGGTTTTGTGGTGGGAAACGTTCTTCCATTTTTTTAAGCTGTTCAGAGTTGTCTTGGGAAGAGACTTAAAATTAGTATTCCTAAAGCCAAGGCCAAGGAGGAGGATCAGGCTGGGCAGTAGTGGAACAGATCAGCTTAAACTGTTTTCATACCACAGTCCAGGCTTTAACGTGGGCTGCACGAGGCCATGTGGGGTATCACACACACCGGCCTGTCCTGGTTTGTGCCCAGTCCTGCTTATCTCTGCTGTGTATTCTGAAGCCACTTTGTGCTGTTTACTTTTCAGAGGGCACCAAGGGCAGGAAGACCAGTGGATCAGAAAGTAGACGAGAGCAAGGAAAGGCATTATCCACAGGAGCATGGAGAGTGCAGTGGAGATGACTACACTGTCTACAGATTTGAAAGTATCCAGGTATGTCCTGTCATCATCTTGTGGTGTGATTCTCTGCAGCTGCCCTTTGCCTGCGGCATCAGCACACAGCTGTTAATTCCCTCCCTGCTCTGGGAACCAATGTACACTGGAGAATAAGAGATGTGGTAACCTGAGTGATTCACATACTCCCAGTGGGCTGGCTACATAACTAACCTGGGGAAGCAGCTGGATGATCAGGGAAATCACTGCTGCTCAACAGCCCCTTTGCAGATAGGTGTTGCTTTACAAACTGTGGTGTCGAAGCCACTGGCAAAAAAGGTTGTGAAAAGTCAAGAAGTAACTCCAACCACACTGAAAATATCTTGTCTGGCCCTATACTGTCTGGTCCGTCGTGATGTTTTGCAGGAGGTACACTGCTGTCTGCTCTAAATAATCAGTTCACTTGTCACTGAAATGAAAAACAGGATCTGTGAGTAGGGGATGCTCCAAGACTTTCCAACAAATCTTCCCAACTTCCCATCATGATCCCACTCTTTGAAGTCCCTGGCCTGTCACACAGGTTTTGTGGTTCAAGTCATGCCATGTTTATCTATATGAAAAGTTTTCAGGTACCTTTTAAAATAGCATCCTACTATCATATTGCTTCCTTTTGTACCTTGAAGATTTTTGGTTGAATTTTCATCCCATTCAAAAAGCTTTTTGTGCGAGACACTTTTACAAGACTCTGAAAAACAAACACTCCTTCACAGCTTAAAGCAACAATGAGAAAAAGTATTTTATCTGCTACATGTAGAATGGCAAACTCTGATTACTGCAGAATCTAGACTGTTAAGATTGTAGGGGCTTTACCAGGAGACAACTGTTTTTCTTTGCTGCAACATCTGAAGCTTAGAAATTTTTTTTTTTTGAGCCTCAGAAAACTGAAAATAAATTATTTCAGTTGTTCTAGAAATGAAGCAGAACTATGTCTGGGTTTGGTTGCACTGAGACCAAAACCAATGAGTATTCTTTCCTCCCTATCACTGATGTTTGAGTCACTGGGTTGTGAGAAACTCTGAATCTGAATCCCAGTGCTTATGGATTCAAAGTGATCTGGGATGAAAACCAGACCTGGGAGAAGCAGAGACTAGGTTTTCTGTATCTTAGGCTACAGCATATAGGAGTTTCCCTTAAACTTTGTCAAAACAGGTACACTGTTCACACAGAATGCTTTTGTTAATTTTTTCCCCTTTGGAAAGTGTTTCCACTGTCTCTGTTTTCAGGTGCTAGCCTGAAAAGCAGCTGTTCAGATCCTCAGAGGCACTAATCAAGAGTACCCCAAAAGAGCACCTGGCACAGTATCGTTTTCTGAGCCAGATTCCACTTTTTCAACCATGATGCATTTTCTCATGTTTTCCTGGCTGTGGGTTGTGGATCCAGTTAGAAATGGATGATACATTTCACAGAAGGAAACTGATGACATGGCATGTATTGGAGATGGGAGATCAGGGGTATGCTTCTGATTACTCTTTCTTTGTTTATTTTTTGGCAGTGTAACATAGTCACTAAAACTTGGAATCAGAGTCTCTACGTTCTATTTTCAGTTTATTGGCAGTTTGTTATTCCGTACTTTCCACGGAGGATACTCACAGTAAGTGCAGTGTAATGAATGCCATGCTGCCCTGCAAGCCTCTTACCATGAAGGGGAGTTGTCATTTCCCTGTGCTAGCAGGATCAGCTGCTTTATCAGCACCATGCAGCCAGGTCTGGGAACAAACCAGGGCAAGAAAGCAGTGATGCTAAGATCAGAAAGAAACCGCTCTAGATGACAGTAGTAATATTTAAAAAAGAACAAAATATTTTTGACTGGAATGAGACTTAACAAACTCCTCTCGTACCACTGTCAGCATTACTCCAGTTACTTGTGTTGCCAGAGCCACAGAGGACTTTGTAGAAATTAGACGACCTTTCTTACTGACCAGAATGTCTTTCACTCTTGAGGGATGTTTTTGTAGATGGTCATCCCCAGCCTAAATCTCTCCCACAGAGACTTTCTGAAGCAGTGGCTGCTTGTGCTAAATGTGTCTTAGCTTCACACTAAGATTCCCAATGTAATTTTGCTACCAGGAGAGAGTTGGGGAGTACTAGAAAGCAGATCCCTGAAAACACAAGCTGAAAACTGATCTGGGGTAGGAAAACATTGAAAAATGCAATTGTGTTTTTCCTTCAGCACTCCCAACAGTGCTTGTCAGTGCTGGTTCTGCGAGGTTGTGGTCTCAGGCAGTGAGAGGGAGACTGTCTGGGATGCTTCTCTCCTTACACAGACCAGTGCTGAACAAAGCAGTGCCCAGTCTCTTGGGGTTTAAAGTTCCTGAGCTCCTTCGAGCTGGGTGTGCATAAATACCTCCCTATCAGAAGGGCAGGGAGGTTTGGCAGATTTTCCTATGAGTTTTCAAAGAGATCTGAGGACATATGAAAGGAACTGACACTACTAAGAGACCTCTTATCTCATGGTTATCCTTCCAGCTGGGATTCCCCTTTGACTTGAAAGTACTTATCTGATTTGAGACCCAACTGCCCTGCTGCCTTACCAGGAAAACAAAGAGAGCTCCTGGAATTCTAGACTAACCATGACTTTATATCTGGCTTTTCTTTCCTGACATTTGAGGGAAAACAAAGTGAACATAATTTTCTTGGTTTTCGGAGATTCACAGAGCTGTTAAAGCAGTGTATGTCCAGGAGAGAAACAGAGCTTAAGTGCTAATATGTAGGGCTGGATGAATGTGCTTGGTGACTCTTCTCTGTCTCCTGCAACATCAGTTTCAGTTTCCAGTTAAAATTAGAGCTGGCTGCAGTCTTGCTTGGCTAAGGCTTGCGGGCTTGGCGTGAGTAAAAATTGCCTAGCTTTGTGACATTTGTTTGGGATTGATCTACTAATGAATTTTGCCTCCTCCCCAGTAATTCTGGGAAACCAAAACTATCTTAATTCTGAGAAATCAAAACCATCTTAATTTTCAATTCAAAAGTATGTTTTAGTTCAGAATGTACTTACAGTATCTTTATCTTTTTTTAAAATTTTCAAATGGAAAACAATCAGAAGAAATGTGGTGGTGTTTTGTTTTTTTTTTTCTCCTTGGTCTTTTCAGTTAGGCACATGCATTTTAATTCTCTTTCAGCCAGTGAAGCAGTGCTTTTCCTTAGAACTGCGATCAAATAGCAAGATTGTTTCTAAAGCACAGTTTAAACCATGCTTTTACATTTTTGTCCTCTCAGTATATGCCTCTCTGCTGTGACTCTTTACGCCGAGTGTATTTGCTGTAATGTGGTTTCATTCCATTGCCATTGTCCAGATATTTTAAGCCTGACAATGTGAAAGCAGAAAGTTTAAAGGAAAGATTTTGAGGTGCTCAGTTTTAGCTCACATATTGTCCTTACTTTAATGTAAAGACCAGAGGGTTAGACTCCAGAGATGTACTGTGCTGTGTCGTGCAGTTCAGTGCCAAGGAAGAGAGCGTTCTGAGATCTAGCCCACTCTCAGAACAAAGAATGCAGGGACACCTTTAATGTGGAGGGCCAGCAAGCCTCCTGAGCAGCTTTCCCCAGCTGCTCGGGGGTAGGTGCAGCTTCCCAGCGGGACCACCGGGGATGGGGTGGGCTAATGCCCTCGGAATGTCTGGATGGAGACTGCTGAACACAGATCTAAGACACTGTCGCTTGTCTCAGTTCATCAGTACCCAGCTGCATGTCCTCTGAGAAAGCCTGAGGACATCCCTGTGATACTGGTGAAGCTGGTGTAGCATGAGCCAGACTGGGCACCAAAAGGTCTTCTCTTATCACAGGTCTAAATCTCCTTGCTCTAGGACTTTGAAGGATAGCATCTAATTAATCCAGCCAATTACTCAAATGAAAGGTACCTTTTATAAGCTTTTTAAGAAGGGTCTTGGCAAAACAGACAGTGCCTCTTAAGTATGTTATTCCATCCATTAACTCTAACTGATGGATTAACATTAATTGTCTTACACCACTGAACAGCAAATACATTTACCCTTTGGGTCCTATAAAAGAAGAATTCTTATAGGATAATTAAAAATGCAGTGCATGTTGTAAATAACTTTGCTGGCTGGTACAGCAAACTGTAAAGTACCAGATTAGATTTGCACTTAAAATTCAAAAGAATTCTGTTGGTTTTGTCATAAATGTAATGTAGAGATCTACCCCATGTCACTGAGCAGTGGATTCTGAAAGGCTGCAGCTTTGTAATGTGCAGTCTCTTGTTCAGTAAATACTCTTAGGGTGGGAGAGGAGAAAGGTGTGCATAGAACACTCAGTGACAGTAAAAGACCTGGCCATGTCAAACAGGTTGCATCTTGCCACTCAGCAGTCTCATCTCCCTGTCTGCAGGGCTTGCTTTCTCCTGTGTGCTGCCAGGAACACTGAAATCCCACCCACAGCACCTCTGTGCCCATGTAAACATCATCGAGGGCAAATCTGCCATACACAGTAGAGTCTCTCCTCCTGTGTAACCCCCTGAAATAGATTCATAGATTCATAGATTCATAGATATTAGGGTTCTTATAATGAAAACAGAGAAGACAAATAAGCCCTGGGGACATCAAGATGGCCACATGTACACAATCCTTTGCACTGTAATCTGATCAGGAAAGTACCATCAGAATGGAGTCCAGCTGCTAATAAAGGCAACACCTCCTGAGGACTTGGGGCCATCTCCTGAGAGGTACACGGGACTGTGATTCCTCATAAGAAAAACCAGGGTTGGATCCAGCATGTTGCAGCTGAGCAGTGGCAGCCCTCAGAGGCTGTGCTGGGGTGTGCAGGACTGTGAGGAGTGAGCACACTGCCTTCCTCACTGCACCTGCATCCTCAGCATGAGGGCACACAGCTCCGTGGATGTGAGGAAACTGAAGAGTGGTCATGGAGCTGCTGTAAGATTGATACCTGTATCTGGATAATGTGTTAATATCTTTTCTTCTTCAGTATCAACATGACATTGATACTGTCCAGAATCACTTCTCAAAGGTGCTTGTTTGAAAAGCTCTGCTATCAAAGAGCATTTAATAGCTGTCTTTCTGTCCTTGCTTTTCTTGGAAAGACAGTTCCCACCTCTCTAATGCCTGACTGTACAAGGTGAAGCATGCCTTGTGTCCAGACCTGAGCTGCAAGGGGTTAGTTATCTCCCGCAGACTGCTCCCTGTCTCTGAGCAGCTGGAAGTCCTGCCTTAACCACTATCACCTTCTAATTCCCTGTGGCAATTCAGACAATACTAAAGTAAACAGAAACAAAGACATGACTCATGTCAGAGCTGGCTGTGGCCATTGTCAAGAATTTCAATAGGCTGAAGTCAGGGTGCAGTACTGGGATCCCTTGCTCTGCAGTGAACTTAGAAAACTGTCTGTCAGGTTTATTCTGCAGAGTGCAACAACTGAGGAAAGCTGCTGGGTTTTACACTGCCCATCATGTTCATGGGATCACAAGTGAAAATGTCTCTTTCCCTCTCTAGTCTCAATCCATGATCTTCCCTCCCTCTGTTACAGTGTTTTTATGGGACTTTCTCCCATCATCAAGATCCAGAGTTTAGAGTGTATTCCATATTGAGATAAAGAAAACCTCTATGTAGAGATTAGGGTTTTAAAATTAACATTATGTTTCTTTAAGAAACCTTGCACAATGCTTACGATAACCATGCTTCTCCTTGGCTTAATAACCACCAGCAACATTACATAGAATAGACCCATACACATCTTGAAGGGGCCTGGGCCCCTTCTGTGCTACCTCCATAATTAACAGTATCAGCAGCCCTGGGAAGAGCCTGACCTATAAAAAGGAAATTCTGGCTCATGGAGCGTCTCATCCGTGCTGTGTGTGCATGACAGCTCCAGCACGGAGCAGGGACTTGCAGGGCAGAATCAGAACTGAGTGGAGCCAGCAGGATTTGTTTCTCTGAGAAAGAAAAAAAAGGAAAGGATGGGAACATCTTTACCAAAGTAACTGAATCTGTAGCTCAGGGCTTAATCTTCCTCCCAAGTCCAGATGCCTCAAGAGCCTGCTTTGCTCCAGTTTGTCTCCAGGTCAAGTCTTAGAATCATCAAGGAATATCTTTGACTGGAAGGGACCTCCAGAGGTCATCCAGCCCAACCTCCTTACACAAGCAGGGACATCTCCACCTTGCTTCTACTCCAGATGTGGGGTAAATTAGCATGACCATGACCTGATGTCAGCAGCACTGCTGTTACTCTGTACAGCAGTAAGCCAAAAGACAGACTGAACAGTGTTGAGAAGGGGGGTCTCTTTTGGTTGTCCTCTGACAGCCCTGTCTGTACTGAGCAGCTCTAGCTGCAACAAGAACAAAAAATGAAGTGTGAGTTCATTTTATCTTCTGACAAATTTCTCCTTGAATGTTACCCTAAACAAGAGACTATGGTAACTGGGCTGCTCTTCGGGATGAGAATAATATTGACACGGGCAGCACACGGGCAAGCATATTACAGAGCAAAAATTGCTCTTCAGATGGCAAGCCACGGCTTTCTTCTGCCTCTGTCTTCTAACAAATGTCATAAACATCTGGAAATTTGGTGCTAATTCTCCTTTCCCAAGTCCTCCTTGTGTATGTGGCTCTTTCGCTTCTCTCTTTAGAAATCCTCCCCTTTGCTCTGTGTTGAGGCAGGAACAGCCACAGCCTTATGGTTCTCTTAGGGTCTCTGTTCAAATGAATTAATTATCAATGGAAGGGCCGGTTGCATCTGTATTTAATACCCAGCAGTCAGGTGCTGTAGCTGTACCTAGTGCTGCTGCTGCATTTATCCAAGCAGTGAAAGGCTTCAGGAGTTTCTGGTGGCCATTCTCTCTGCTCATATGATGCAGCATCACAGCTGTGTTTCTCACAGCTGGTAAGAACAGTGACACTGCTGTTAGGATTCTCCTGCCAGTTGCATACCAGTACACTTCAAATGCCGAACCACTGTCATACCTGCTTGTGCTACTGGCTCAGACTTTACCAAGGATCTCTCATTCTTTTCTGATTAGGATCTGTGTTCCCTGCCACAGTGCTGATTCCTGCTTGAACTCACTGTTCCCTGATCCCCTGCTTCCACAGAAAGCCTTTGCACTGTAGAACTGCCACAGGAATCGGGCACCAGGGGAGAAACAAGTCTTAGAGAACAACCTGAAACCCTCAGGAGTGTTCCTGGGGGGATTTCTGATCTGCAATAGAGATGATATGTGGGATCAGTAAATGTACAGACTTAAGGATTACTCCTTCTCTGGGGCTGGGAGTTCAGTGAGAACAGTAAAAAAGTTGTGCAGCTACAATTACTGCCTCGGAAGGCTTTTTGTTCCCTTTCCCCTGGGATCTCCCCAAAAACTTGGTTGTGTGCTGGGATCCACAGTGTTAGTGCTTTCAGAATGGTAGGGAAAACACAGCTTGAAACAAGAATTACTTGGAAAAGCAGAGTGCAGATGGCACTTGGACCTGCTTTTATTCAGACTATGTGGACTGGGGAACAATCAGAGGAATTTTGTCCAATTCCACTCAAGTCCCAGAATTTCTGTGCTGTACAGAAGGCTAATGATGATCTATGTTGTCATACACCCAAATCAAGAGTTTAATTATTAATACAGGATAGCTATATTTTGGGGATACACAGTAATAGCTCTTCAGGGGGTAATATTCCTAGCACTCCTCTGGCAATGGTAATTCTAAGTTATGATCTATTTCCAGAACACTTTCGTTACTGGACTTTTTCTATAACCCATGTTTGCGTCTAATTAGAAATTATTGGTTTAAATCTACTCCACATGGACTTCTAAGCAAGAAAATTAAACAGTGAATCTTCTCATCTGCCCATTTTTATAAGCCCCACTCCCACCCTGCTTTTCCCTGATCACACACAGTAGTGGAGGTTCCCGAATTATTATTATAATCATTTATAGCACTCTCCCATTCTGTTCTCTGAAATGTGGTAAGAGTTGGACCTGGCCATTCATCAAAAATGCAGCAATTCCATAAGGTACCAGCACATGCTAAATACTACTGCTCTGCAGGTGAGTGCACCAAAAAGAAGTTGATGGCCTCCAATCTCATGTATTGCAAGGGTTTAATCCAGCACGCTTGCACTCTCCAGTTGGCTGAAATAAGCCTCAGGATATGAGCAGGGGCTCATAGTAGTTGTTACCCCGTCTGGTCGTGATAGAGCTGTGTTTGATAGCTACTCGTATTAGAGAGCTCAAGTTCATTGAGAGGTATTTTAAGCAGAGCTGCTTTAGCAGGAAATCAAAACATTCATGCCCATACATCACGTAAGCACGTGTAAATAGGTTCAGGTATGTTGTACTTGCACAATTTCCTTTGCTTTACCACTAAACCACCTGCTGTTTCTCCAAGGATATGATGCCACTGGATGTGTATTACCCGTTTACATTTCATCCAGGCTTTTCAGGCATGTCTTTGTCCAAAACATCCTGCCAAATGCAGCGAATGACAGCTATCTCAGATCAGTGTATGTACACTGCTGGCTGCCTGGTGCTCTTCTCCACCCTGGTTATCTTGGCAAAGGGGTTGTTAGGAGCTTAGCCTTCGTTTCTCCCCCAGCAGCAGCAACTGCATGAACAGCGAGCGGCAGACTGAGAAATTATGTTCACGCCTTGACCTTGGGACTTCCTGAACCAGTTTGGATTGGCTCTCCCTTTGAAACAACAGCCTTCCACAGGAAGTTCATAAATGGGCCCAAGTCACAGCAATTGACGTAGTTTCATATTTTTAACTTGGTTCTTCAAGAAATACCTAAAGTGGGCAGTGCTTCGTGGACACAAAGAACTGGGCAGCTTTTCCAAGAGCAAGCTCTGTGTGCCAAGCACTGAAACCAGCACGGCCGAGGGGCTGTCAGTGCCTGCTGAGCTCTGCCCTGGGGCTGTGCCCCCCGTGCCCGGGCCATGGGGCTGCCCACACTGAAGGGAGAGCCCACGCACAGAACCGCGGCCCAGACCCTGGCTTCAGGCACCCTTGGTCTTAAGTTCCTTCCCCACTCATACCTCCCCCAGCCCCACCAACTCTCGCCTCTCAGAAAGACAAAGCACTGGATCTCACTCTAGCCTTAGAAGTGGTTTGCAGGCTTCATTCAGAAGTGTTAAAGAAAACTTATTATACTCTCCAAGTCTGAAATATCAAGAGGGATGTGTGAAATGCCCATGGTTTGTTCCATTCACAATGACAAGGGAGAGGACCAGAAAAAAAATGTTGCAAAGAAACAGAAGCATCAGAAGGAGAATGATGGAAGAAAATGGACATGAAAACCTTGCTTTTAAGATAGATATCTTTTCCACACAGCTCTAACAAAATGCAACCACATTAAAGACGTTCCTTTTCATCTATTTGCTTTGCACCTTGTTTTCTCAGTACCTCTTTCACATGAACTTAAGGGAAGACACTCTTATTTAGATCTCTTCACTTCACTGATTATGTCATATAATCTGATAGCAGATTCACATTCAAGGTCTTGAGTGCATTGCTCCTACGTAGCTATGAAAAGGACATTTTCTTGTTTGCAAATAATCTAATGGAATGTGATGAAAGATCGTTATTAGTGTTAGCAATGCAAGGGATTTCAGACAGAGCTATTTAATTCATTTGTAAATCAGCAGCTCTGTCGAAGGGCCATAATGACAGGCTTTAAAGCAACTTTTAAAATTTAATTGTCTAGTCTGATTAGTTAATGATTTGGGATCTTCTCATCTATACATCAGTTCTTTGGGAAATTAAAAGGTATGAAAAAATAAAACAGGAGCCCTTCCACAAAAAGGCTTTCCATTCATTTAGTCAAGAAGTCAGAAACCTTCCTTACTGAAGAACAAAGCAAGCTCTGCCTCACCCCTTAAGCCATAAAAATGAGATTCATTGGATAACCCAAATGTTTTTAAACGTTCTTTGGTTTGTATCTGTAAACCATAGGACTTGCCCGTATACATTCACAAGATAGTTTATTTGAGTTTGGGTTTTTTTTTTTTTGTCCCTACTGATAAAGGCTTAGCTTGTATTCTTCCTACCTTCCTTGTAAGCATTTCCTGGGAGGGGGTCTAAGTCAAGCAACCTGGAGGATCTGCCTACAGCACCTAGCAGGACAGGCCTTGTCCGTTCGGCCAAGGCTAGCAGGTCTTGCATAATAATTTATTACAGTACCTTTCTGTTTCCTGGTCTGCAGTCTGCTGCTTGTTCTCAAAGCCAGTGAAGCTGCTCATATCCACATAGCCATCATTCTCATTAGCAGCAGATAATGCCCTGCTAGGATCTTCAAAAAACTCGGTGAAAGTTCCTGCTCTGGTGGATCTCCGAGGAGGGATTTGTATGTTCTCATAGTCAGAGCTCATAGCAGGAATGTTCTCGTAGTCAGACGTGTCAGCATTGGGGAAAGAAATGGACCTGGGTTTCGTTAGTGGGAGCGGCATGAAAGGAGGTCTGGACCGGTCCTCGAAGGACTCCACCCGTGACACACTTCTGCTGAAGGACTTGGGTGTTCCTTTTCTTTTACCATCCTTATAGAAAAGAACAGCCGAGGGAGACTCAGATGCACGGAACTTCCCCACATGTGATTTTAGTTGAGGGGAGCTACTCAGGCTCCTCCTGTCCAGCTCCATCAGCCTCGGAGGCCCGTGGTAGCTGGACTCTGATGAGGACCTTGAGGAGGAAACATTAACATCTACATGGACTTTACTTTCAGTTTTCTTCTTGAATTTTAGAGTGAGGAACCTCTTAAAGGAAGATTTCTTTTTCTTGGAATACTTATCAGGTGAGTCATTCTCTATCAAAAGTGAAGGAGAACTTTTAGTGATTGGCTTTTTGGTGATGTAGGCAAGTTCAAAAGGAGGTGGTATATCAACAACTGCGGAGGGAGTAGATACGCCACATGAGGAAAGGTGATTTCTCTGGGCAAAACTACCCGAGGAACCATTGACACAAAACAAAGACAATTTGTCTTCTGTCCTTTTTATTTTACCACCATCCAGCAGGCAGCCATCACTGTCTCTGTAAAGAGAGACAGGCATCTCTCTCCCTTCAACAGAATAGGATCGAGGATATAAAATGAAACGTCGTGACTTGTTTGGTAATGCCCTACTGGCTTCCACTGGTTTTCCTTCCACTGAAAGTAAATTATTGCTTAAATCTTCTCTCCCAGAGCCATTGCAGGAAGATGGTAGATCAGTCTCAGGTCCAGTTTCTTCTGGAACTGTTTCTGGGACATAGCCTGGCATTTTCCCAGAGAGGGACCGTGTTCTAGTGACAATGGTTTTACGATCAATGGGCAGCAAGTTGTTTTCACCATCTGTGTCTAATTCACTCCTTTTACTGTGATCAGCTCCTAAATCAGCCTGCCCATCATAAGCAGTTTCATTTTCTGCAGGAAGAACATAAGGGTCATCTAGGGAATCGCTGCTAGTTTCTCTTTCCTCTGATTCTTCAGGCACAACAACCACTTCAGGGACTGATAGATTTTCATGCAAGACATTTTTGGTCCCATATTCTACATTAATTTTGCCATGTTTTCCTAACTCTTCCTCAAGTGGGACCTGCTGAGGTGGACTTGGGACACTTTTGCTGAGGCTGTTTACTTCCACCTCATTGTCTTCAAGTTGCAGTTCATCTGACTTAGAGGTTTCCACAATACTTTCACTGTGCTCTTCAGCAGCCACATCTTCCAACTCTGGCTCCATCCCTGGACTACTAGGTAGAGTATCAGTGATCACACCATCTTCAGCCAGAGAGGTCCCTTCTGTTTGAAGATTCTCATCTGAATGTTCCATGGGTATTTCCTCATCGTATTCATTCTCACAAGGAGGAATTTGACAGCTGTCATCCATATTTTCTGCATTCACAGATTCTTCTCCTTTCCCAGAGCTTTTGCTTGCTTCACAGGTTACCTCTGATGCCTGCTCCTCACCTCTCCTCTCACTGGTCTGGCAGCCATCACTGGCATTTCCTGTGTTTGTATTGTGCTCATCTGGGTCTGTTTCCTCCTCTTCAGCTGCTGCTTGCCAGATGGACTCTCCTAAACCATCTTCAGCACTGGGTTCATCTTCACATGGTTCTACTCCAGGAGCTGTTTCATCACCGGCCTCACCAGGCAGCATGTCGGGGCTTGCACAGTCACAGTTTCCTAACTCCCCTTCCATATCCAAGTCAGGCTCTTCATGTGCACTGTGGTCACCACCGTGTGCTAGACATCCATCTCCCTCTTCTAAAATCTCAGGCAGTTGCTCCTCTTCCTGCTCTGCCTTCTCACAGCCTGTGATTGAATCATCTGCAGGTGGTGGCGTTACAATCGTATCTTTACAGGTATCACCCACTAGTTCCTCAGATCTATCCAGAATGTTGTCACTGTCAATCTTACAGTCACTACTGTCATTAATAAGTTCTAGGTCATCAGAAATTTCCTCTTCAGTTTTTGTTTCACTACAATCACCTACAACATCCTCATCTTCATCTGCGTTCTCAGAAGCATCATGATCCCCATCAGGGGCATCTGAGGACCCCTCACAAAGTGCTTTGGACTGGTCACAGTCTCTGGTTGAGTCTTCAGAGTCTGGTTCCATTCTTCCAGCAGTATCTGAAGAGTTACGGTGCTCGTCTTCGTCGGCTTCTCGATTACTGGTATCCTCATCATTAGCAGTGTTATCGTCTTCCTTCCCTACCTCGTCTGGAGTTTCTGAGACTTCATTTTCCACAGAGGAATCTAGGTTCTGCTCATATTCCAACTCATTACAGTCTCTGCTGGTCAGCTGAGCTTCAGGAACTACAATGTATTCATCACCTGCCTCAGGTTCTGGGCAGTCATCATTGCATTGGTTTCCTTCATAGAGCTGTCCGTCAAGACATACCAGCTTCCCATTTGAGCATTTATTTAAGGTATTGTTGGTATGAACACTGGATTTTCCCTCAGTGTCAGCTGAGAATTTTGGCTTGGGAGCAATAGGAGGTTTGGGACCCCTGGACATAGAGTTTGGGTTATGAAGAATGTCTGCCCTTGGCAGCGAAGGAGAAAATTTGGAAACAGCTACTGGAGAAAGGTGACCAATAATCTTTGGTTTTGGTGCTAGTGGTGGCTTTGTGATTTCTGGAAGAAAAAAGAGAGAAAAGCTGTGTTAGTCATCCTGGTGTCTTGTCAAAGCCAGCAGAACATATCCTACAGTGGACTATCTTACACCAGTCACTTCTAATGCAGGAGTCATATAACAGACTTTGTATAGAACGTGTATGTAGTGTGCTTCCATGTGGCAATGTAGCTATTCCAGGGAACGTGGCTAAAGGTGAAAACAGAACTGAACTAGATGCAGCCCTAGCACACCTGGCGAGAGAAGGATGTACAGCTGCAGAGCCAAGGGACAGATTGGCACAGATGGGTAACTCCTCCTGCACTCCAAAGTGCTAGTGACATTAGAGACAGACTGCCCCAGAAGTCTGTTCATCCTAAGGATGAACACTGATTCAATGAAGTGTTCACTGCAGTGAAAGAAGGGCCTTTCAGATGTAGTGGGGGTTCTTCTAACACCGTACAGACACTGAACCAAAATAGTTCTACAACCAGATAAAAAAGGTTTGACTCAACCCAGCCAAAATACAGCGAACACTTGGTGCCCTTGACACACCATATTCCCATCTGCCATCACCATGGTAACAACATAAAGACTTACACTTTGTCAGGATGACAAGATGGTTTGCTGAAAGCTTGGGTAATATTTTACATTGATTATGCAGCTGAGCTACGATGCACTGAACAAAATACTTCATCCCAGAACATGGGTTGAAACACTGGTTTAAACTTAAGTTCGGTTTTCACTGTACAGCTTCTTCAGTCTTTTCCTCAGACAGATCCTCCTTCCTCCTGTAGATGCTAGGATCCCTTGCAGGTACAATCTGAACATCAAAATATACTTGTAAAAAGTGAATTATCTTGCAAAATAAGGCCAGCCAGGGTATCTAAACTATTTCCAGGGGGAGTGCAGACACATACGTAGAGATCTCAAGCAGACCGACAATAAGATAGATTGAAGCTAGATGAATTAAGTCATATATGGTCATTTCACAAAGTACAGTTTACATGCTGCAGACATTTCCAGCTGTGTTAGTCCTGAAATGAATGTTCTTTAAATAGCTAAATGAAATGCTGAAAGGCTGTATAAATAGGCAACAATGGGGATCCTCCCTCACAAGATACAGACGAGATGAAATATGTGGTATGAAGAAGCCAGAGCAACAAATGGTTACAGATGGAAATAAGAGAAGGGTTTTGCTCTTACTAGTTTCCTAACCATCAACAGGCGATTGCATGATTAATCAACCATCAATCTCTAATTATTTTTATCATTTTAATGAATACATTTTAGTGGAAAAAGGCTAGCTCTCCACAGTAAGGAAAGGCACAGGGCAAACTATTTCACTATGAGCAAGACAGGGACAATTATTTGTGTAAAATCTTCACACCCTACACACAGGAAATAAGGGAATGGCATCTAAGAGACACCACGTGGGACCTGGTTCCATTCCTAAGCAAAATCCTAACCTAAATCGTGGTGTAAGTTTCAGGAAGTGTAGCTGCTGTGCTGTTATATTTTGAGTCTTTTGGAATTCAGACTTTTGACATCTGGAAGCAATGGGAATTAAAATTCATCTGTGCACCATACTGAGAATAATGTAACACGAATGCAAGCTGCTTAAAAGTATTTTCTGATTGTTCTGACATTTGGTGTCATGGTACTTTGCTTACTGTTATCTTAGTCCAACTGGAGTAACTTGTCTTAAACTAATACTATCATATTTGTTTGGTTAGACCCTGGGACATACAAGAAATGCTGAAAGCATTTCTTCTCACCTGAACCTTGCTGAAATTTCTTCATACTCAAAAAGCTGCTGACAGTTTGGCATTCTGATGAAGTCAGAAAACAGTCTTTCTACAATTGCAAGACACCAGACAGATTTCATATATGTTAAAAACTGAATCAGTGATCTCATCTCAGCATAGAAGGAGTGAAAAGTCTGTTCTAATCAGGCTCCTTATCACATACACTGATTAAGAATTTTTCTGTATCTGGGGTTTTATCCAGTCCTGCTTCATGTGTGAGAGGCTTCAAACAACTAGTGGAAAAGGAGCGAGAGAACTGTGCACTTGCCAGTCTCCAGTACTGTAGTGTGTGCTCTTGTTTCACAGTGACCACTGCTGCTTGGAGCTGCACGGCATCTGTCTCATTACTGCAGTCACAGAATGGGTAGCTACTATTTCCCTCCAAATCATTTTGGAATGGCATGTGCCAAACACTTCACCCTCACTGAAGGACCCTTGCTTCCCTCCAAGCCAGCAGCAAGTCCCCAGCAGCTGAAGGCTGCAGAGTGTGGAAAATGTTGCCAGTTAAAAAACAGGGAAGGAACAGAAGTGAGCTGAGTTTCTTGTAAGCCTAGATCTCCAGCTAGATCTAGCTTTTGGATTTTTAAATCAATTATTGCAATGACTGAACATCCTAAACTAACTTTCTGGTAGTAAAATGAGTGACATTTTTATTGTTTAAAACTGAGTCCTTACACCTTTCCCACCAGAAATTAACAGTGGACCCCTTACCACCATAACGAGGCATTTTTAGGACTAACTCCAAGGAAGGAACATTGCTTTGGAGTCATGGCACCACTTCCTGCAGTGGCTGTCTTCTCCTAGGAGTGTTTGCCCAAGAGCAGGACACAGATATGCCTAGTCCATTCCTGGGATCTGACAAGGCCTGACGCCCTTTCTGCATTCTCATTCTGGTTCTTGTCAGCCCAGCTGTCTGTCCTGAAACACTGTGTAATAAAAAAAACCCAAACTGGACTGTAGAGAACGCCAGGGTCTCCCAAGCTTTGTCTTATAAACAAATTTGAAATAATGTCATGAACGTATCTACTTTATGCAAAATAGCCATGCAAACATCCACTTAATTAAAAAAAAAAAAAAAGTCTTAAACACTTTACTGAGTTTCCCTCCAGTCATAATTTTCTACAGCAAAAGGAGTAAAGGTTTTCCTTCTGCTACCTTCAGAGAACTTATGGTAATGGACCCGTTCACAGTATGGTAATACAGGCATTGTGAGTCCTGCTCTTACTCACTCGTGCCAGCTACTGGCCACTGCTGATTCCTTCTGTGTTTTTTTCCTAACGTGTGTTGATTTTGCCTTTCACGAAGCTACTTAAACAATTTTGTTGAGTTTTGTTTTTTTGTTGGGGTGGGGAAGGCAGCAGGAGGAGTACAACTGTTTGTTTAAAAAATAACCCAAACAATTACTGAAAAGAAAGCACAACTGTTGTCCTTTTATCAGGACAATTTCATTCTGCTTCAATTTCTGCTTCCTTTGCTCTCTGAGCCACTTGAAAGGTTCTGGCTGTAACTCCTAAATGGATACAAAACAACACTGCACCATAAGGAATGTGTATGTTCACAAATAATTGTTCGTGTTTATTTTAGGATGTGTTTTATGTTGGAGGGAGACACACCCACCTTGTGCTTAAAAGGAAACTCCTGGGAAATAGGAATTTCTTTAGCCTGCTCCTCCCCTTATTGTTCAGTGCTTCCTTGTACTGACAAGGACCGCTTCCTCTGCTTACCCACCTTCCTCAGGCAAGCCCACATTTCTGCATGGTTCATTCTTGCCACATGCAGTTACAGTTCTCTCCTCCTCGACAAGCTTCTAAGCAGTGAAGGGCGGCCTAGCAGCTCTCCTGGAATGCCCATCAGCCCAAACAGCCTTTACTCTTCTAGTCTTTCTTTGAAATGATAGGATTTTGTAGTGGGGAACACTGCAACTACACACCTCCAAATGTTCTCCAGATTTAGGAATTAGCCTAGGATTTAATTACAGCTTTTAAAAGCCCCTATCCACCAACACCGCTACCTCTTGTCAAGCAGATGGTGTTGGGGTGAAGACCTAATTAAACACTGAAGTTGCACACTTGCAGGGGTTCTTGTAGACATGTTCCAGGCCCATGGTCTTGGATGGTGGCCCAAGAAATTACTTAGCTCCACAGTGCAGTTCCAGCCTGAGCTGGTGCCACAGTCTAGTTCAGGCATCTCTGAAGATGCTGAAAGTAGCTTTCTCTGAGCAATGAACTTTTGTGGACCTGTGTTTTCTTCACACCTTTGCCATTAATTCAGATGAGATGTACGTTAAAGGGGAGAGACACTGAGGACAGAAATGCACTGCACAGGTGAGGGATCTGCAGAGCTGTTGGGTGGAAGTGATCAGGCTGGCAGAGAGACCACATCCCAGCAGAGAGATGAGACTGCACACGCCTAGAATCCCAGTGGAAACCAGTGCACACAAGTCATGTCTGTCACTGATTCTGCCCAGGAGAAGGGTTGAAATCCATAGATGGAAAGTGCCCGAGAAACGGGATAGAGAGAGAATACCCAGACAAGGGCATGAGAAAGTCATTCAGCTCTTATCAGGAGCTCAGCTATATCAGAATAAAGTTAAAACTAGTATTCCAGAAGCTCTGGTTTGAAGTCCACAAAAGGTGGATTATACACCTTAGTATCATCCTTATCTTGTTCTGTAATGAATCGCTTATTTTTAAAAACAAAGCCTCTTTCCAGGGAGTGCTGCCTGGCCTCTATCTGCAGGTTCCATCTCCAGCATTGTTACTGTTCCTTCACCAGGTTAGAGCCCTTTTACTGCACAGTGTTTCTCTGGGAAGTCACAGACTTCCCTACAGCTGCGTCCAGTACATTCTTCTTTTTGGTGAACTGAACGGAGGAACTCATTAAGTCTTTGCAGGTAGGACAGTTTTGCCCTTCCTGTAATGTCTTCTTTTGGACTTTTTTTCTGAACCTTTTCCTGTCTTGCAATGCCCCCTATAAAATACATGGGGCAGACCTATGGGAAGAATTCCACGGTGGGTACTGACGATCCTGTCTACAGAGTTCAGTACTTTGAGAGTTCTCACTGCTCTCCAGCAGCTTGTTACTGTATGGGGTTGACTTGCTTGTCCATTATGACCTCTAAATTGTTCCCAGGGCTGTGCTGCCTTTCCCTGCTCCAAACTGGTAACTCTGTAATTTGCATTAAATGTAATTTCTTTGAATGGATCCAACTTAACGATCCAGATCTGTTTCTGTAACTGCCCTGCCTATGTTGTTAATTACTCCTTCACAAATCTTTACATCCTACAGTGAACTCTGTCATTTGATAATTTTCTGCTTGCATTCCTACCAAGGCAAATGTTGGGCAGTATCAACATAATCCTGGACCCAGCTTTGTGCATGCCAGCATTTGATAACGTTGCAGAGGTAACTACCTTCCAACAGGCTGTAGGTTCCTACCTGCAATTTCAATTCTGCCAGCTGCCCCAAGTCAGACAGCGAGGATGTGTTTAAGCTGCCTATGTAGATAAGCCATTTTAATGTCATCCTGAATTAAGTACCCAGCACAAACTGTGTAACCTGCTTCAATATATTGAAGATTATTAAATAGATGAGGTAGAATAATTTACAAGGGAAGAATAACCCCTTTGAGATGTTCCACTCATAAAGCACCAGTGCTGTCACTGGTAGGATCCCAGGACGTACTATAAATAACTGGATGTCATTTATTTTGCAGCATTTGCTGCAAAAAGTAGTTCTCTTTGTTTTACAGCATGTAAATGCATCCCTTATTTCACAGTGTCAGAGAAAAGTTTGAAATACCAAAAGTAACATAACAAAGAGTTGCAGGGGAGTCACGAGAAATGGAAAAGGTGTTTAGGATCTTCTAATGACACAGGGGTGTGAGCCTCCATTTCAAAGGGGACCTCAGTCCACATCAGCTCCCACTTTGACTTGAGCGGGAGTCAGGTAATTACATGTCTCCTGAGAACTGGGGGTTAGGGTCTGAGGTCCTGTCCCAAGCAAAGGGTAGCTCAGCTCCTGCACAAGCCTCTTCTTTTTGAAAAGCATCTGTCCCCTCCTGTCAGTGTGTTCTCCAAGTGTGTGAGCAGAAGTACTCTGTATGTAGCAAGAAGGCTCCAGAGGTGTGTAGACAAGACCTGTAGTCAGTAGCAACTATCCCATGGGAATTCTATCTTCTTACAAATCTTAACAGAAATATTAACAGCTGGGCTGTCAGAGCACTTGCCACTCTGCAGAAAAAAACCTGCTGCTCTCTACAATTACTGGAATCCATCCTCTATGCTTAGATAAATTCATTATGACTCTGGGGTACCAGTAGCTTACAAATTCCTCTTACTATTTAACTTCATTGATGCCATCTGTAAATGTAATACAACAGCATATCCCACAGAGAAACAGTGCTGGGGAAGCAGATAAATCTAAAGACAATATGAACAGAAATGGATTAATTTCAACACCAAAAAAATACCAAACCTGAAAATGCCCCCTCATTTTCACTTCTTTAACAGACCGTACATTAAAGTTTTGGTAGGGCTGGAGGGTCTGACTATGAAAGGCCATACAAGCATCACAATCAAATAATCTTGGGTCTAAACTACTGTCATATATTTCTTTTTAATGTAACTGTAAGTGGTTGAGAGGTTTCCAGTTTGGCTGTAATTTCCCAACAGGAAGATCACACTGCAACAGACAGCTTATATTCACCTGTTGTTTCATATACCTGTATCTTCCTAGGAGCCAAAGATGTTAGTTCACATTCTCTGACAGGTACATATGGCAGCTTTTCAAGATGTAGTCTGCTTACATCTCTGAACAATCTGGAGTCTTAACATATGTTCATTCTTCTGCGGGCAGCATCATTTCACCACCTGGCAAGCAAACTGGTACTCAGGCTGGGAGCTGGGGGACCTGTCTCTTGCCTCTTGACACAGACTTCCTGGGACCTTGGGTGGGTTGCTTCATCTTTCTTCTCCCATCGGTTCCACATTTCTGATAATAACCCCTATCTCCCCTCCTGTTTTCTGTCTGCTGGTATTGTAATTCTGTGGGACCAAGGCTGCTACACATGCCTGCAGATGTGCTTCTGCTTACTGGGTCTCTGGCACTATACCCTGTAACACAGAGATCACTAATACTGGTCCCTGCTGTGCCACTTAATAAATGCCCCTCTCCTTCAGATCCAGTAGGAAGTTCTGCTTTGCACTGATGGGAGAGACATTCCTTGCATTGTGTGAATGTACAAAACAAAGGCTGAGAAGGGATATGAGCACTCTATAAATACAGCCTGGAGGTAAACAGCAGAGGAGGAAAAGAACTATTTTTAAGCGAAAGGACAATGTAATCACAAGAATAAATGGTGATGAATCTGGTCTGGAAATCAGAACCATGGTAAAAAGTTCTCAGTTTAGTGAGAGGAACAGCGGGAGAGCTATCCAAAAAGTTTTAAGATCTAATTTGAGGAATTAATAAAAGGAGTAATATGACTTGTGTCTGCAGCAACAGGTACTGCTTTTGGTAATCGAGGATGTCCAATTAAGTCCTACGTTCCTGGAAAAAACAAAAAGTGCCAGTACAATTTAGGACTTTACAGATGGATACATATGATACTCCTTACACTGAACTTCCACTGACAACAGGATCAGATTAGAGCTGGTCTGTTTAATTAATGGAGAGATGAGGAGACGTTGGGAGCATCATGGCTAAAGCAATTTCTGGCTGGCTCACTTAACTTTCAAATGAGTTTGTCTCCTGGAAGCGAAAGAGAATCTGGTCCAGATAGGATCAGAAAATAAAATGGAAATGTCACCATTTTTATAGGTAGGAGAGCGTCTCATTCCCCACTCCAAGGGGCAAGAGAATATCTTGCTTTAAGCTGAGGACTGGTGTGACACACTGATACAACAGCAGAAGGCTGGGTTTGACCTAAAAGATCCTTTCCAATCCTGTGTTCCTGTGCTTTGGCAAACAGTGATTCAGTTTCCCAGCACATGACAGTTGTAGGGCAAGGTATCTAGCGGTACATGCTGGGCTTCAAGTGATGCACCCAGCGACGTTCACCTTTGCAACAAGGAAACACAGTGCAAAATTTCAGGGCTAACACAAAGGGACTGCTTCTCTTCCTCTTTAATTCTAGATGAAGAATTAGGTTTTTCTAAAGAACTCGAAAGTAAGTTAGTTGTTCCCTGGATTATTTTTGTTTTTACACACATGACATGCCCCAAAAATCAGAAGGTGTTTGTGGAGAATTTAAAGTTTGCCGCAGTTTTCCAGTGACTTCTTTTAATCTTTAACTGTTGAACATCTCGTCTTTAATATCAGTTCCCTTCTTACCCTGTCTCTTTTCCATCAACGGAAAATTTCGGGAAGTTGACAGGGGAAAACAGGGAGGGTTGAGCTTTGTCTTGGAGAGAAAATCCTCCAAAAGACATTACCACTCTTCACACCGTCCCAGAAAAAAAACCCAACAAGACTCTTTTGAGAGCAAGTGACAGCAAATTTCCGAGGTGCTTTGTGCAGGGTGAGCGCGCCCCGGGGGAGGAGAGGGTGCAGAGCCGCGTCCCACAGCAGGCGCAAGCCGTCTCCATCTGCCGGTCTGGTTGTTCCCGGAACCCCCCCGCCTCGCCCGGGATTTCTGCTTGACCCGGTCCCGGCGGGGCGAGCGATGGGTCGTGCGCAGCCCCGGGGCACCTGGCGAGGCGCGGGGAGGAGCGGGACGCCGGGAGAAGAGGTGCCAGCCCCGCCAGCGCGGCCCGTGAGCTACCAGCCCCGAAAGAGGGATGCCGCGACGGGCGGCGGCGAAGCCCTCTCCGAGCAGCGCTCGGGCCGCGGGTGCCATCCCGCCGGTACTGGGCTCAGAGGCGCGGTGAGCCGGCCCAAAGGAAAGGGGGTGCCGGCACCGCAGGAAGGAAGCCCTCCCGGCCGTCTAGCTGGCCCCGGGGCACAGACGCCCGGAGGCGGAGAGCCCTCCCGGGGCACCCGCGCACTTACCGGCGTTGTTCATCTTCCACCGCAACTTGGCTTTCTGGCTGCCCCGGGCGCTCACAGCATGGTCCCGGGGGCGCCGCCGCCGCCCTCGCCCCTGGCGGACGCCCCTCCAGGGCACGGGAGCGCGGGCGGGGCTGCCGGGCCGGCGCGGCGGGGCTGGGCGGGCGGCGGTGCGGGCTCGGGGGCGGTCAGTGCC
>JAOEGS010012956.1:15326-31768 GCA_025447755.1 Corythornis vintsioides | reverse complement strand
GTAAACAAAAATATTATTTTAATAAAAATAATTAATTTTAAAAATTACAAGTACAAATATTAGAAATATTGTAATTTAATTGCTTCTTTGAGCTGTATCCTAAAATGGCATTCTTAGACAGTTCTTTCTTCCTAGTTTGAGTATAACATACTAAACATTTTCTTTTCTGCTTCTAAATCAATTGTTGTCAATGGATTCTAAGAGATTGTTGAACAGATTGAATTAATCTCTATTCCTGGAATTGTCTGCTCAGCTAATAACCTTCGTTTTAATGGGCTTTTGTTCTTCTGAATCTTCTACTTCCTTTATCTACATGAATCTTGGTTTTATGGTTTATGTTAGACCTACATAATGGTATCTGTGCATAGCTTTTTATATTTTCATCATGGCTCAGTCTTACAGCAGAGGTCTCCATTTAGTGTTGACCTAGAACAAATGTATGCAATAGTGATCATCATCCTTTATACCCTGCCTGCATTCCTTGAACAAGCTTTTTCAATTTATATTAATTTACTGATCATAGAATTGTCCATCAAGTCTCTGTTATACCAGATGGATCAGATACTAGCCATACATTGAGGATGTTATCCCTTTATGATTATTTTCCAGACGTTTTGGCTCAATGTTCTTGTACTTTAGAGATCTAGCATCCATTAGCATCTTCCTTGTTCCTCTTCTGATGCTACTATGAACACCACTTTCCTTATTTATGTTTTTTCTCACAGATGTTCTTTGAGATAAACTGCACATTCTTCTCTTGTTAATTTAATCATAGCAAATAAAGAGAAGAGAGCAAATGCAGTCTGATAAGACTTCTGAAGAAACCTCAGACACAATGTATTTAGAGTAGAGAGACATGGTGAAATATTCTGAAGCTAAAAAAGAACCTTGAAATGACATAAAACTATTATCTCATGGAATATCTATAATAGACAGTGTCCATCAAATCAGTAACTGTAATTTCATATTTGCTCCTATTTCCAAGATTTTATATTCAAGATGATTAATCTTCCTCTATCCCTGAAGCAGGTTAAGTAATACAACAAATATACCTTGTGCTGTATATATAGTATATGCTGTAGAATAGCTTTTTATTCATTTGCAGATATTCAGTGATGTTTTCTTCCAATATTGCAATAAAATTGGGTAGGATAAACCACTTATCTGTGAATAATTTGCTTCTGGATTCTGATTTATCCTTTTCTTATTATATTGTATACAGATTGGATAATGGAGGATGGTGTAGTAGAAGGACATGTACTTCTTCTGAAAGAGAGGCCTCCTTGCTTTGACCCACCTTGCTGTCTTCCAGAGAGCCTGAAGACTGTGAACTTTGACACCTTTCCAGACTTAAATGTGTATGTTAAACAGTTGGAGGGTTAAATGGGGGAGATGCCCCAGTAACTATAGTACACACTTCTTTTTGACATGTTAAGTGATAAATAATCTGGACAAGGAGGAAAAATCATTTGCATTTTAGCCAGGGAATGGTAAGTGCCCTTTCTTCCAGGTTACATGACAAAAATATATTATGCAGGCTTCAGTTTCCACAAAGCTGAGCTTGTTTTGACAGGCAAGCTGAGAATTGAAACCCGGTATGATTTTTATAAATTAGTCCATCTGCTAGTGCTGCAGAAGGCAGATGATGAAGTGACTGCCTGGATTTTTAGACTATGAGTTTTTGCTTTATTTCTTTGAATACTGATGTTATTATGAAAAAAAAAAATAAAATTATAAGAGTGAGAAGGAAAAGGTTAAATATTGCAATCACATGGTCTCACACCTTGACATATTTGCGTTGCACAACTAAGTTATAGAGGAAGTGAAGAACATACTACTAAACACATATGTCAAGAGCAACCAAGAACTGCAGAAAAAAAATGACTAATTTATATTTTCCCTTCTGTGGGAACCTGTGCCTAAAAATGTGTCTGCTTTTATTTTTTTTAGTATCTTGTGATATTCATATGCTCACTTGCAAAATTTCTATGCACGAGTTTCCTGATGGAAACAGGAATTTAAGATTTCATTTATTTATAAAGTGAACTTCTTCACCTGCAATCTAGATGGACAATAAATATTATTCCATTACATTACATCATTACTACAACATCTTGGTGTTTTTAAAAGTAAACTCTTTTTAAATACAATTGGAACATTATTTTTTACTCTCCTTTAATGAATGTGACCTTTAAGATGCTATCAGTAAAGAGAAACATTTATTATGTAAAAATCTGACATGTCAGAAAGAATTTGTACAGACACATGTAGCTCAACAATCTCTCACTGGAAAATCACGTTGTCCTGATAGTGTCCAGACTAAACAAAGTGTGCACATAAGTGTGTTATTGCAGAGAGAAAAGATGAGGATTGAAAGGTAGTAACAAGTGTGTGTGGATAATTAGTGTTTATACATGACAAAGCTGTGTCAGTAACTGATTGTTCGGGTTTTGTGCAAATATTTTTGCTACAAAATTATTCTTGAAAAAGTTTCATCAGCAGCAAGTGTGGCATTTACACAGAAATGTAGGCAGATTTCTATGACAGTGAAGAATCTGGTAGTCAGTAGGATTATACAAAATCTTTCGTATTGCATTTCAGAAAAGAAAGTGCCATTAGGTTGGTCTGTTAATTCTCAAAGGCAATGGTTTCCTTCACTGCCTGAGGTGAGTTCTCTCAGGAGAGTTCTGGTGTGGCAATTTTGAAGCTATCTTACTCTTTTAAAAAAGCAAGGGGCCTGTCTTCTACAAAACCTACTTTTTCAGAGTTCATCTGCTGAAGTACAGTTCTCTAAGAATATAATTGAGATAATATGTCTGAATAGATATGGGGTTTTTTGCCTCCACGTCTGAAAATAATTGTATAACTAATGAACCTCATAATAAGGAATTTGCAGGCAAATGAACCTAGGATTTTAAACAACAGAGCATATTCTTCTACCACTTGGTTTAAAAGAGTAGTAGACTGCATTAGGTGGGTACATCTGGTTTGAGTGCAAACAGAACAAATTCTATCTAGTGATTTTACTTTTAATCTCATTTCTTCTAATTAATTGCTCTGCCTAATGTTTGCAGCATGTTCTCACTGTCAGTTCCTGCTTCTAGCAGTGATAAGATCTTGTGTACAGTGATAAGATCTTGGTACACAAGATCTACTGGATTTTGTGTACCACATTGAGGGGGTGCAGAAAGTGAAAGGCTGAACCTTCATGGAGAAGTAGACAGGACAGGTGACCCCAAACTGACCAATGAGGTATTCCATCCCATACACATCATATTCAGCTGAGGGATATGGAGGATCTTGCTTGCGTTCTTGAATTTGTTCATTGTTAGTGTTCTTCTTCTCCTGGAGAGCTCTCCTCCTCAGAGCACCTCCCTTACAGCAGTAAGAATCATAGGATCACAGAAGGGTAGGGGTTGTACAGGACCTCTTCCAGAGCAGGATCACTCAGGGCAGGCCACACAGGAACAGATCCAGGTGGGTCTTGAAAGTCTTCAGAGAAGAAGACTCTACACTCTCCCTGGGCAACCTGTTCCAGTGTTTTCTCACTCTCACAGTAAAGTCTTTCTTCATGTTGAGGTGGAAGTTCCTATATTTCACCTTGCTACCATTACCTCTTGTCCTATCACAGGGAATAACTAACAAGACACAGGTCTCTAATACTTGACACCCACCCTTCAGATATTTGTAAACATTGATAAGATCTGCTCTCAGTCTTCTCTTTTCCAGGCTAAAGAGCCCCAGGGCTTTCAGCCTTTCCTCATAAATGTTTCAGTCCTTTCACCATCTTCATAGTTCTCTGTTGGACTCTCTAGTATTTCCCTGTCTGTGTTGAACAAAGGAGACCAGAACCAAATACAATACTCCAGATGTGGTCTCACTAGTGCAAAGTAGAGGGGAAGGAGAACCTCCCTCGACCTAGCCACACTCTTCTTTATGCACCCCAGGATGCCACTGGTCTTCCTGGACACAAGGGCACATTGCTATTCTATGGATAACTTCTTGTCCACAGGGACACCTTTTCTATGGAGTTGCTTTTCATCAGGTCTACCCCTAACCTGTACTGGTATATGGTGTTATTCCTCCCCAGGTGTAGGACTCTACACTTAATGCTGTTGAACTTCATTAAGAGTTGCCTTTGCCCAGATCTCCAGCCTGTTCAGATCTCACTGGATCACCTGCATTATTTTCTTTTAATTAATACTATGAGCCACTTAGTCTTTTTTCTTGTAGTAAGCTGAGTTGCTAACTAATAATTTCCAAATGTTTTTCCTATGTTTTTAGGGCATGAAAAATATTAGTTGACAGGGTTATAGAACTTCTTATCTAGACATAAGCATCTGACTGCTTACTTTTGGCAAATGCTCTAATATACGTTTCCTCATCAGTAGAAAGGAAGGCTTAAAAAGATAAATGATTGATGAAGAATGAATAAGGAACAACTAAACTTTATGGCAGGAATTTTTTTATAATTTGTAAATTAAAATTTATGAAACTTTTAGGATTTGTGAACATTTTTAATGAATAAGCCATCATAGTACTCATTAACTTTGTTACGACCCTATGAATAATAGGAAAGTGAAATTGCCATTGATTTCTGCAATATATAACATGTACCAGAAAGTCTCCAGGTTATGGAAAAAGAGCAAACAAACAGCTTGTTTGAATCATACTAATAACCTTTAGGTTCGATTGCAATCCTTGAAGGAGGAGTAAGTTTCAATAAATACTAAAGAACCACTTGAGACCACTAAAAAAATTTCACAGAAGCATTACATTTAATTTGCTACTCATATAAAGCCAATATAATCTTGTACCAAAGTGTTTAAATTTAAACATATTCCTTTTCATTTTGATATCTTTAATATCACAATAATTCCAGGAAATTTTTCTTTTTACTTAGTTTTTTGATGGAAAAAAATGTGAACTAAAATAATTTTAATAGACTGTGGGAGATGTGTAAGGCCACTTAAGTATTTAAATAGATGTTTGGCCTTGAGCAAAATTTCAGTTACACATAATGCCCTTTTCTAAAACTCTTATTCAAGGAATCAGACTAAATTTGAAGTGGCAGATATTTGTACAGCAAATTTAATTTTAAGAACCACAATCATTCAGCAGTAGTAATAGGGCCAGGTAGAAGGAGTATAATTAGGCAACTGAAGAAAACAATGGCATGTTATAACCAGAAATTAAACAGATTCTTTTAAATAATTTTACAGTTTTCATATACTTTAGGACCTTTCTTGGAAAAATAGGCAGATTACAAGAACTTGTTCTGCCCTGAGTAGAAACAGCTAAATTAGATCTCTTTTTCAAAATTGAACATCTAAGGAGTAAATCCTACAGCTGATTTACTAATGCCTTTGAGTCAGTTGATCTATTCAGACGTCAGACTTTCTACAGTCAATTTTGAGTCCAGCATACTGTATGATACAAATCACTTCTCATTATTTCTTCCTTTGCCTATCATTGTGTAATCTGAAAAAGAGCGTCACTTTTCTTTTAGATAATCACAGAAATGTTGCATACTATCTGCCTTGCTAACAATCTCTACGGAAGCCCTCTGGGGACACTGATACTGTATTTAATGAGAATTCTCTATTAACCAGTCATGTTTAGATATGTCACTACGCTAATTATTAATCTGCTGATTGTGTGCTCTTCTGATAGAGGATATAATGAGATTTTAAATCTAGATTCCATGATGTATTAAGTTAACCTATTTATAAAATTATGTAACATACTTTTTCTCTGCATTTACATGCATGAGCCAAAGAAGTGTCCTCTCACACCAATCCTTTTTCAGCAGTTTTCAATAAAACTTGTTGACAAATATTACTCTAGCACACTTTAATTTGCTGATTAAGGTCTGTTTCATTTTTTGCATACTTCTGCTTGTGAACTTCACTAGAATAGCTAACATGAAGTGACCCAGATCACACACCCCTTCAGTGACAATGGCACAGCATTAACACTTTCCCTTTTCAAAGATTCCACAGTTGTACCATTTTCTCCATGAAACTATTGCCAAATTTTTTTTCCAAAGACATTGGAATGCTAAGTTACTCACAGTTGGTTCAGAAATAGAAGATGAAGTAATTTGAATAAATTATTGCTCAGCTCTGCATATAAAGTATACAGATGTTTTATACTGCTGAAGAATTAATGTATAAAAAGAAGGGTACAGGGCAATATTTAGCTTCTGTCTTTCTTCAGTACTGCACAGTCTTGGACTATAAGAAAAACTTAGCACTAATAGTTAAATAATAATCACTAATAGTTAAAAATAACTCCAGACTTTGAGAAGCTGAGAAAAATGCATTATCCTTTGGAATTCTGTTTTCTGACTCTCACAGGAGCACAAATGGGGATCAAGAGGCAGGGAAAATAACAGCTAAGTCATCTTCCACCACACCTCTGCCACTGACCCAGTCATATACAACCCTGAAATAGTGGGGATAAACTTGTATGTAGGACTAAATCCCAAGTCTTTTCAGTATGTTCCTGTCATAGGTGGTGAGAAAAGGAGAGAAAAGCTTGAGAGTAGAGTGATCCAAAACAGAAGCCAAGATGGTGTGAAGCAGGGTTAACCTCCTGCCATAGACAGCAGGAGCAGATGAGTCACTCAAATCTAAGTTTGACATTTCCAAATGTGTTTCATTATAATACTATGGAAACATTCTAATAAAGAAATTTGATGGTATATATGCCTGTAAGGAAGCATATCACCTTTGGGGAGAAAATATATTTGAAAGAAAAAAAATTTTTTTTTTTTCAGATGGGTAAAGGTCTTGCACATTCTTTACTGTCTTATTAGAAAAGAAATGGTTGTTCATATGGACTGTGAACCCTTTGTGTCTTGTTCTTCTATATGCAAAATGAGAATGATAAGTATATCCATTTCCTGAACCTGATGGGAGAGCTATTTTCTTAATGCAGTACTATTACTAAGAATAGAAAAATTCTGGTTTGATTTGATTTGAATTTTAGCCACGTAAGACAATTCGATCTATGTATTTATCTTCTGGGGAAGGGAAATTATGAATTAGTTAATTGAAGTGCTTAGGCTGATGGTGGTTAGGTCTGTATCATATCTAACCATAATATTGCTATACATAAACAAAGGTTTTGCATTGTCCACAGAGTGCTCCAAGAAATTGAGCAGTCCAGCAATGTGTCATATGCAAACTAAAAAGCCACAGTCTTTTAGCTTTCCTTTGGTGCTTCTGATAATATACAAATTGTTGTCTAACAAAGCAGAATGAAGATAAGTATATAAAAGGCACATGAGTAGAGCTAGAGACAGGACTTTATTAGTGTTGAACATCTCAAAGTCTTAGTTAGTGTCCTAACTGGTTGAAAAGCATGCAGGAGGTTGTGTAGAAGCTGGTGGACTTACTGAGCAACAAGGACAGGCAGAATTATTCACAGGGAGTAATTCTAAACAGAAAAAAATGTACATATCTCTTGGAAACATCTGTATGCTGGTTTTTCTCTGTTCTAGCTCAGGTTCCTACAAAAAATACCCTGATAAAATTGCAGTTTCTTCTCTGAGGAATTTTGGGTGTATTTCTTCTGACATGCCCATTCCTAACCTGTCTACAGTTATAATTCAGTACATTTGCTGTTTAGATTTCATAAAATTCCACTCTTTTTCTATGTGGATACTGTTTATGAGAAATTCAAATCACATTCAGATTATTTCAGCAACTAATCCTTGGTCTGTGGGTTATGATAAAATTCCTTGACAACAGAAATTTCTATTTAAGCAAAGCAAGATCAATTTTTCCCCCTAATTTTTTAACTTTCTAGTATTTCTCACAAATATTTCTACAAAACAAAGAAGCTATAAAACCCCCCCTCACTTTACGTACAGGTAGGGAATGTGACAAATGTGCAAATGCAAATGAATGATTTGTTTTCTATGGCAGCCTCTGTATCTAATGTTGAAATGCATCATTCATAATGATATAAAGCGCTGACATAAAAACAGGATGTAAACATCCATTGCAATTGTGGAGAGAAGGTGATAGTAGTACAATCAAAAGTGCTTTCCAAAATTTGGTCTTTTCTTATATAGTTTTTACAGAACTTTTTTTCTCATCCCTACAATCTACCTTTTCCTGTAACTGCTATGAAGTGCTTTCAGATCAGAACAACTTGCAGATTCAGGAGATGAAGACATAGAGGCACAGACACATATGGAGGCATGCGCAATACCATGTGAATTTTGATAGAACAAATGGGTTTATAACATGAAACTGTTACCATAAGCCTATAATCGTACTGTCTTGAAGCCTTGAGTTTTGAGATCATATCTCAGTATGATTAATCCTAAAATAAAAGCAGCACTTGTGTCAAGACTGAAAATGTGTTAAGTTGTACAAGACAAAAAGTAACAAAACAAGGATATAATTTAACTAGAAATTGAAATGCAGCATTTTGTTTTCAGAACAAATATATTAAATATGTTTTGAGACTTTTTTTGTGGAGAAAGCTAACTGTTAAAGTTTCTTTGTTAAGGTAAAACCATGGGGTTTTTTCAGTTCTGAATTGGGAATGTGATGATTTTTCTACCTTTGAAAAAATAAACAGCCACAAAAGTTAAAAAAAACCCCAAACAACCAACAACAAAAAAGTAAGACCAATGGTTGGGGAACTGCAGCTTAGAGTAAATGTTCTTAAGGTAAAATTGTCTCAGTCAGAAATGTATGCTTCAACAGCTGCTATCCTGCTCTTTCCTCCAGACTGAAAATAGAGTGTCTGGACCCTACTATGTTACTACTCTGTCTCAGCAATAACCTAAGTTGATGACCCATCACAATTTCATTGTGTTGGTGCTAGGTGATACACTACATCTCAGAATAATGCAAAAGGGGAAATTTTGTATGAGATACATGTTGCTGTGCTTTAGTTTAGCATTTAAACTAGTCCCATAAATTCAGGAGCTAGAATTTTGAGAACACTAAATGCAGATTAAAACCAGGAGATTTGGCAATTGTAGACAAAACATACATGTCCAAGGGAAATATCTGACCTTTTAAAAATCTAAAATAACTTCCGCTCTGATGGAAATAACATTTGTATAAGTGCAGGGATCAAAGGTATGAATGCAAACTGGAATTTACACTTACACTTGTAAAAATCTTGTAAAAATTTAAGGATAAGTTCTAAAGCCTGCCTAATGGAAAAAAATAGCTTTGTACTTAACACGGTCTTTGTGTATGCACAGTCAGTGTCTTGATTACAGGCACATCTGCAAATGCAAATACATAAAAATCTTGCTCTATACTTGCATAATGAGGAAAGTAGCAATCATTCCCTTTTTACTAGATTGGAAAAAAACTGAAGAAGGTGAATTGCGTAGAATTTGTTTTTAAGTTTTAAAATCACTGAATATTTTGGACGAGAATTTAATACTTCTCAAGAGAAATAGTATTGAAAGTAGTCCACTTACACTTTCAGTTTTACACCAAGAAGCAGATTGCACTTATATTTTCAACTGTCTCTGCTATTTATCTCATTAGAAAATGTCACCCAGGATGACACTGTCACCCTTGCACCATGGTAGCATATGGATTTAGGACTAATTCAGAGCAAAGGGTGGCATCTACTTAGTCAGTGCTATTACTCTCTTCAGTACCTCAAATTTTCATTGGAAGCTGCTCTATCTAAGGCTGTCTTCTATAACTTACATAGTTAGATGTTTTTGAAGACAGGACTGATACAGATACAGATGGCAAGAATTGCACCTCTAGGAGAGGAATTCCCTGATGCTTTTCCAGACCTGTAGTTAAATGTATGCTGTTGTATACAAGTTAGCTTGCTACTGTAAATATAAATATACAGCAGATGGGAAAAGATACATTGTTCAGGGCAATAAATTTATAGAGTTTGGAAATGTAAAGTGCACATCTGGTACAGATGAACAGCAATCAGGAAGTTATGGCAGGGGAAAAAAGAGAATGTTTCAATCAACTGTGTTAACTGAGTTTTTCAAATAACCAAAGTTGGCTCTCTGAGCCTGGGGAAGTGGTTTGTTCAAAGCACAAGGGAGGGTGGGGTGTGACCAAGTCAAAGAATCTGCTTGGATCAAGATCGTCTTCAGTGAAAGTAACAAAAAGGTCATTCATGAACCACCGCATACCAAATGCAGATGGATTTGTAAGCAACATTATCTGAAAACCTCTAAAAGAACCTGAATGAAATACAGCTTAATTTTGAAGAAAGGAACGGATAAAGGAGTATCTGGGTAAAAATCTATGTTGTGAAAATGCTATGTAAAACTTTCTCACCATCAGAGCACATACTTCTGTATATGTTGATTCTTTTGCTTGAAATACTGTGGTTTATTGTTACTTGAAAAGTCCGTTTGCTTCTCTTGGAATTGCATCTTATGGATTTCTTCTTGGATATTTCATTCATTTGGCGTATAAAAGGAAGGTGAAGTTTCCTCACACTACTGGCCAAGCAAAGGAAAAACAAGTTCAAAGCAAAACTATTATGATGCTGACTGAAACTGGCAGAGCTAAAGCTGAACAAATAAGCTGAAGACTTGCACAACAATAACATCAACATGTTTTGGCCATCTTCTTTCTTCAATGTAAGAGTGAGAGAGCACTGGAACAGACTGCCCAGGTTGTGGAGTCTCCTTCTCTGGAGACTTTCAAGACCCACCTGGATCTATTCCTGTGTGGCCTGCCCAGGGTGATCCTGCTCTGGCAGGGGAGTTGGACTCAATGATCTCCAGAGGTCCCTTCCAACCCCTAACATTCTATGATTTTTTTTAGCCAAAAACAAGCCTCATTACAGTTATTTTATTTTTTAGCTTGTACCTTTAATTTAATGTGATGAAAACATAACCAACTGGATTAGTGTCTGCAATTCATGTATGAGAGCTCAAAGGAAAAATTTGTGACTGTAGATAGCAAACATATGAGGAAATGTTATTCTTTTAGAACAACTTCTAGTTTTAGGGTCCTAAAATGGATACAAACAGCAAATAGCAAATAGCTATCTTTCAAAAGAAAGACTGCTTAAATAAGATCTCAGGGCATCAGTCCAGAAAATGTGTCAAATAAAACATACTAAATGATGGTGATATCATACAATAAGAAAAATCTATTCACTGATGAAATACATATTTATGTGGTATGAGGTTATGGGGAAAGAAGCAGGTGATCATAAAAAGAAAAATTGCATTGTAGTGTATAAGCAGAAGATGGCTGAATTAAGGATGAAGGGACATTCAGTTCTGGCATTTCATGTATTATGGGCCCCTGATTTTATGACCATAAGAATTAATACATGGATTTTCCGATTAAAAAAAAAAAAAAAGGCAAATTAAACCCTTTAATTCCACCCTTCCTTATTTCCCACTGAAATGTTACCCTGTGCATATAGATCTGAAACACAGAAATGTGAAAGAGCAAAACTGCAGCTGTAAGGAGGGGGAAACAGATGTTTTTTTCCCACTTAGGAAAATTATATCAATTAAAATATTCACCACAAAGAGGGTTTAGAAGTTGAAATGTCACATTTTCCATAGACATAGTTCAATGCATGATTCTTATTCAACTGAAGCAAGCTTCTATATAATTTTGAAGCGTTTAATTTTATTTTTGATCATTTTCATCTCTTAATCACTGTTAGCTTGCAGTTTCAATTGAAAGCTTGTTACATGCCATAAACTCAAGATTTTCAATTTTGAGAAGTTCAGTATGGGTATCTACCATTCTGAAGTTTTTTTTCTCCAAACTTACTGCTTTGTGAGAACCCTCTGAAAACAAGTCCCATTCATGTGAATTATATGTAATTCCACAATTTGGCCTTTGTCAGGAAAACAAAACTATAATGTCTAACTACATCCTTTGCATTCACGGCATGGATCTCTTCTGTATCTGGTGGTACCCACTATTTTTTGCTTTGTGATTTTTTCATCACCAAGATGCATTTTGAGTGTGAATTTCAAAGCTCTTGCTGACAGAATAGCACTGCCAAGGAGCTGAATAGTTTCAAAGGCTCTGCTTTGCCCTGAGCCTGAACTCTTCAATACCCAATCCCTCCAGCAACTTCCCTCTCTTTAACATTTCTTCTTCCAGTCTACGTAAGGTATCACAGCTCTCACAGTCTAATTACATTACTTTTTTCCTCCTCTCTTCATGGGCTTCAGAAGTTGAAATAATGAGAAAAAAATAAAAAGTATTCTAAGTTTAAAATCCAGCACTTTATATCATAACAGCAGCATGGAAACACAATCGTAGGGGAAGTGCTGCTTACTCCTGGAACAGGTTCAAGCTGTTTTCTAAAGGTGTGCACTCCTCCATGCTGTCTTCAGGGATATGAGGGATTTGTGATCTGATGGAGTATGCTCACTGTGTATGAAAACTTGAGAGATTTTGCTGTCAAATTCGTAAGAAATTAATACTGAACTGGGGACTTGACTGTTGTACCATTATGGTAGGATTCATGGCAAAATCTCGAATGCAGTTGTGTCAGCACCTCTGCCCACATTTCAATGCTAAGTTTCAAGCCCTTTCAAAAATTTAGAGTTCCTGCTGTAATTTTATGTCAGACTCTAGGGAGCAACTGTTTGTAGATTTTGTTTAAAACAAAGATCTAAAGTCAATTTATGAAAAACTGAGGTATTAATCTGTAAATTTTATGTGAAAGAAAGAAAGAAAGAAAGAAAGAAAGAAAGAAAGAAAGAAAGAAAGAAAGAATTCAAATCAACTCATGCAACACATGCAGGACATCTAATCTTTCAGTGTACTTATTAACTTCAATACAACACTGATATTAACACCAATTTGCCAACTGAAAAAGGAGAGATTTACCTTGCTACATATATTGCATTTACCTTCCAGGTAGGCTGAGACAGCTTCAGAGGCAGTATCACTAACCCAGTGTTTTTGTCCTGTTTAATACCCTGTGGCACAGAGCTTGACTGTACTTCGCATTACTCTTTCAGTATCCACCACTCTGTACATTCATGAGGACAAGCCAGGTCAGGAGGCAGTTGAGATAAGGTACATGCTGTTATGTCTGCTTTCCCTGAACTCTCTTTTTTTTTTTTTTTTTTTGAATATTTTAATAACATTATTATAACTTGAGGTTTTTTTGTCTATTTTTTTTTTCCCCTTCATGAATACTTTATCACTCATTCCTATTTAGGCTGTGAGAGAAGGTGAAAGAGTTGTGGTTTTTTTCTTGGCAGTCTACATAAAATACAGCTAGGGAGGGGAGGGATAAAAGCCTTTGGTGGTTTATTAAGAGGCTCTCTGTTGACAGACCATGCCATTCAGGTCTTCCTTCTGCTGTTATTAACAGTGGTCAAAAGCTCTACCATATAAGCCCATATATGCTCCAGAGACAGCTTTTCACAGGCTGACAGAAGAGTGGCATTGGTTCATATTACCTTATTGCTAAAGCTCTGAGGCATTTGGGTGCTGTGTGGAAAAGCAGGTCTCTTGTTTTGACAGGACAGGAAGATGTGAAGATAGTCTGTGAAGAATGACATAAAAATCATTACTCACCTTTATCATAACTGAAAGCTTGGTAACTATTCCATTAGTCACCAGTACTTTAAATGCCTGCTTCCCTGAGATGCAGGATCTGATTCAGATCTTGCTTTTATGAAATCTCCACTTACCCAGAGACTTACTTCAGATTTACTTGAGAGAACAAATCCAAGCTCATACTTCCTGCATGTACTTCTCTTTGCATACCCCTTGGTGTTACTGCTCTGTTCATGTTTGCAAAATATGTCTTTATCTGCAATTGATTTCACATTTGTTACTTAATTTTGTTTTCTTAGGTGACAGCAACCAGAGTTGAAACTAGTTGTCAGATACTGAGTCAACATTAGAGGTGCTTATGCATAGCAACAAGTGATTTAAGATGGCTGAAATCAGTGAGCTAAAGAAAGAAAAAGTGGTAAAATGATCTTCTTCCAGTACTTTGAATCAACTTCATAGACTGCACTTTGCCAATAACATGAGCATTTACAGTGTGCTGTACAGACACCTTCATTAAAAACAGTTTCAAGCTGCAGTTTCATATTCAAGGAGAAAATCTGCTGGAAAATGTACCATAGAGATGTGAATCTAAACAAGCAAGGGATTGGTCTCAAAACTTTAGGACAATGTCTTAAACCTTAAAAAAATGCAAGGGTAAGCTAGTGATGTTAAGTTAATTGACTACACTTTTGGCTTATTATGAGGCATTCAAATTATCTAGAATTCAGTGATTATCTTCTGTAACTTACCACAGTCCATTAAAATGTCTCAGTTGCTTATCTCTAAATCAAAGTATTAGTAACCACTGAGACTCACTCTGTGTGACCTGATCTAGGTGATTCTGCTCTAGCAGGGGAGTTGAACTAGATGATCCTTCAAGGTCCATTCCAACATCTAATGCTCTGTGATTCTGTGCTTTTTCATTGTAAAAGGTTTTAGTTTCCTCTATCGAAAGTATTATGACATACTCCTTGGTGGACTATGTCATAATAAAATTCCTTGGATTTCTGATCCCAAATGAATCTCAGCTATTTCAGCATAGTTCCCAGCTCCTAGATGGCACCCTTCCTGATTCACAATGAATGAATTTTTATCAGTCCTGGCTGTCCTTCTCAAACAGTATTCCAAATCCCAGTATTTCCTTTTACTGATAAAACACACTAATCTTTTCTACCTTGACCTTTCTCAGGACAGTGATAGTGACACTGCCTAAATGAGTCTAAATGTTGCTTGTATCCGACTGCTTCACCCTTGGTGTATAAATAAATCACACTTTCTTTTTAATCAGATAGCAACTCTGTACTGTTTATGTCTAATCTAAATGCAACATAGAAGATAGGAATGCACAGGAAGGGCTTCCATTAAAGTTGATGCAGGATTCTGAATAATATGTTTCCATGTGTGATTTTAATGTTATAACTGAGGGTTTTTTGCTTCCCTTTCTCGTTTCTCCCTCCTCAGAAGGACTGCACAATCATGCATATTAAAATGTGGTGACAGAACTTCACTGTAAGAAGGAAGCTTTATTGGAAAGTCTTTCTCACATTCATTTAATCACCTTTAAAAAAATAAAAATCTGTTAGACATAAATTTTCAGATTAAAGCTGAGGATAGGAAGAAAAAAGGCATAAGAAAACAACAGAGACAGAAAATTAAACTGATATTTTTTCTAAGTAAATTATAAGGATATGTAAACCCTCAGTGAAAACTCATCCCTCACCATGACAATTTTCTAGGAATGTGAGTGAATTCCTTATTATCCAGTATCTCTTTTCTCCCCAACTGTTACAGTGAAACAAAAAATATTTACTCTGAATAGTTTGAAAACTACTGGGCTGTAAGGGTATGTTGAGTGAGATTGTTGCTTTCAGTACATGTGTTTCAATAACTGACATTCTGCAATCCCAGTGCTTTCTCTGGTATGACAGGTCTGTACCCAGTCTTTCCTCTCCATCCCCATAGGTAAGTATAAGTTATGCAGTTCCTGCTAAAGTTCTCTTGAATTGCACTGGAATCTTTGATTAAAGGCTTCTGTGTTAACATCCAGCCTATGAAATACAAGTGTAGTGGCAGGCTTTAGAAGAACTTAATTTTTAAGATGAAGAGTTTTAAAAATATGCTATATGGTAAAGGATTTTTTTCCCCCTGAATAATCCATAATAACATTGTGGTTATAAAAAAAAAAAAAAAAAAAAAAAAAAAAGGAATCCATTGACTGAAAGTGTATGGAAAAACAATTCTTGTGCAGTCTTTAATCTGTAGTGCATGTCGGGAGTAAAATCACAGGATTGGAAACAAGCTAAATTTTGTTGATGCATGGCCACAGGAATATTGTTAATCCATCCTTGCTTCACTGATGCTCTAATTTAGATTTGAATTATTCTCCAATGAAACAGTAATATAGAAGAAGCATAAAGACTGATGAAAAAGACAAAAGAATAGGAAAAGTCTAAAGACCGCTGAGAAAAATGTATGCCTCTAAGCAACACTCTTCTAGATCAGATAATATGCCATTAGATTCCTCCCTCAACTTTACACTGTGGCTTAGCGAATACTTCCAGTGGTCACTGTTCATCCAGCTCCATCAGAATAATCAAAGCTACTTTAATTTATAAAGCAAAGGTCTTAGTCTAATAAAAATAAGAAGTTTGCTGAATAAGGCAATCACATCAATCAATTAAGTTTCTTTATAATTCTGAATTTAAGAATTGCTTGCCCTGGACTTCTAACAAAAGTCGCATATAGACAATACTTTTACCTTGGACTCACAGTTCTGCCACACTAATAAACACTTCTGACATGGCTTTCAAAAGCTGAACTTTAACACAGAGCACATTTTTTTTTATTTTTTTTTTTTTTTTTTAATGTTATTTGAAATTGTGTGCCTTTGCTTGAAAATTATTTTTAATTTTGTCCAATTTT
>JAOEGS010012956.1:0-15300 GCA_025447755.1 Corythornis vintsioides | reverse complement strand
GATCCTGCTCGGGCAGGGGGGTTGGACTAGATGATCTTCTAGGTCCCTTCCAACCCCTAATATCTGTGAATCTGTAAATTATCCCTTGGGAAAAATTTATCTTTATTATCCTCTGGATCTTTTCTACACCTTCTCTACTCACCCTGATCCCTATGTTTTGAAGATAAATCACAGTGTTAAATGAATATGTTAAAGCTTCCTCAAGCAACTGCTTATTTTTTTATGGTAAGCATTGGCCTCTGCAGAAAAGTCTGAGGACTGCTGAGTTGTGCTACACAGTTCTTAAATTTGTACCTGAAGGCTTATCTCCTTTGGATTAATATGTAAGGGCTGTCTTTTTAACTCAGTATGTTTTCAATCTATCACTACAGAAACAATGTCCTTCATGCCTGATTACTGTGGTTTTCAAGTGCTCCTTGGAAATAAAGGAACTGAAAAATGTAGTTGTTTTTTTTTCCCTATTGGCATGCCATTTCCACACATGACATTGATTTTTATTAATTCATTCAAACTTAATGATCATTGCAATTGAAAAAAAAAAGAATGAGGTGAGAAATAAGCCTTGGCTGTTCATTTGCTTGTGATGGTATGTTTGCCAGCACCTCTGAGTCATCTGCATTCGCTTCCATACCCTTACTTCACTTAACTTGTTCTTGATTATTCTGGGATATGACATTGCCCATGCTCTATGAATATTGTATTACAGTAATTAATTCCTGAATTGTATAAACAAGAATTTGGTAGTTTTATGCTGGGTGGATGGGCAAATATAGAAGCAGACTATCCTTGCCTTGAGAGTTTAGCAGTTAAAATAGTGGAGAGGTCTAGGAGTGAGATTACTGATCACTCTGCTAAACACCTTCCTGAATTGATTTAGATAAAACAGATGTTCCTCAGACAGAAAGGCTTTAGATCACAAAGGGCTAACCACTCCTGAGGACTCAGTATTATAAAGCTAAACAAAATTGTTCAGATATTGATTTACTTTGTAGTGCACAGATTCTATGGGATTAAGCAAACTCCATAACTGGACCAAGGGAAAACTAAGGGTCAGTCTCCTACCGATGGAGCTCTGTTGTCAAATAAAGTTAGAATAAAGGAAAAACCCTGAGAAGAGTTTAAAATCTGCTCTTGAATTTATTTTCAGTGCTTAAAGGAGAAAGACCCAGAGCATGAACTTTTGAGCTCTGAAGAAAGGAGTTTGAGAGGCTATACCTTTTTGTTTTACTTATTTAGTGGAGATTTTGTTTGTTTGGTGGTTTGTTCTTGTTTTGGAGGTGTGTGTTGGTTTGTTTGTTGGTTTGGTTTGTTTTAAATAAAGAATGAAGAAAAATATGCCAACCTTTCATAAAATGCTTCTATCAGGAAGATTCTCATACTCCTGTAACCTTAGTATTCAACAATGTTTGCAAAATGGTCTTTCTGCCTTGAGCAAATGTGAGGATTTCTGGTATCTGACGGGATAGTTTTCAGAGGTATAATCTTGCCATGTGCTTATGGTTATATGCATACTGCATTTGTTTTGCTTTCAGTGAGTGCTGAAGGGCTGAATGGCTGCAGAAGCAAAGGATGACTAGTTTTTCAAGAAACTGAAATATGGGTAGGCCATTGGTGTTTCTTTGGTAATGTGTAATCAGCCCCAGCAGATTTCTGAGGCACATTAATAATAAGAAAACAGCTGAACCTCTAGTAATGTTGACAGAGATGCAATTTCTTCCAGTCAAATTCCAACTTGCACAAGCTTTCTGGTGTTCAGTGCTTGTTTCTAATTGCAGATAAAAGGCATCCCTTCTTCATCTTTTAAATCACAATAGTAGTTATGTGTAGGATGTCTTGCTAAATCTTTTTATGAGAGAGCAGATAAACCATGGACCTCTGTCTTTGTAGTTTGCTTTCACCTCACACTCCCTCAGGCACCAAGGAGGCTCAAGAATATAGCTAATAATAGAACTAGTCCTGGCCTTCAACTCTAAACTACAAGAACCTACTTGCTAAGCTAAAAGAGAATCACCTTTGAAGGACAGCAGGTTTCTGAGGTACATAGAAACATCTTCAAAAGTGAAGAATGTCTCCTATACACAGTTCCTCAGGGCTTTACTCTGGGAATTCTTCAGCTATGAACTGGAGTTGGAATTAGTTCTGTCTTTTCTGTAGAAAAATTTAATATGACCCAGGTTTTTTTTGCAATGGGTAAGGTAGAACTGGATTCAGCCAAGCAGTGATGTGTAAATTAATGAGTGGCAAGATCAGCTGTTGTAGGAACAGTAATTAGGAGAAAAGTAACTTCTCCAGGAAGCCATATAAGAGTAAAAAATAAAAGAAAGAGGCAAACCATTATCTTAGATTAGAAAGGTTGTTGTATGGTAGTACAGAGGTTTAAAAAAAAAATAGATTAGTAAAAGCAAAGGATTGGTAAAAGATAGAAGTTACTGTGGGTTGTCTGGATTATATTCTAGAAAAAAAATGGAACACTTCTGTGAGGTTTTGGGGAAAAAATATATAACTGTGTACAGTACAAATGTCTAAAAGAGAATAGTTATAGTAAGAAATTATTTTGCTCCCTTCACCCTACTTAATGTAATGTACTTAATTAATGTAATGTAATTAATGATTTTTTCTTATATTATAAGCCTTGATCCTAGAGCTGGCTATCATTTTTCTGTCTTTGATGCCATTAATTTAGATGTCTTATGGCAAGTAACCTAATATAGCTAACAAAATTTCCTCTGTAGGTGACACTGATGCATGCTCCCTCTTTAGCAACAGCAATGCAACTTCAAGCTTCCAAACTGGCATCTTTCTTCTAGCTCTGTCCTCAAAAGTGTATTTTCTCACAGACACATGGGTCACTGTTAGTCAGAGAAAAGCAATTAGCATGTCTTTGTTGGCTATTAGCTAAATTAATCATGTTTGTGCTGTGTCTAAGAAAATGGCTTACTTATAGGCTGTTGCTCTCTGGGGAGGAGGTACTGTTTCTTAATGTTTTTTAAGCCCTACACGAATTTATGGTGCAGTACTAATCATGGCCAATCAGTATATCCTCTTAGTTTGGAAGCATTCATTGAATGATAGTACTGACTCATGATAATAATATCATGATAAGCTCCATGGCAATGAATCATAACATTAATTGCCTGGCTGGGCCATCTCTGGAATCCATGGATACTTAAAAAACCTTCTGAAGTGACAGTAAAACAAATGCTGGAGACTCTAAACCTCTCCTAATCACCCATGGAGTCTCTGAAGTCCTCCTTGATTTTGTAATCTATTTTAACTGCCTATTCACATCTATCATATCCTTGTTGCTGCCATGGCAAGGTCCTAGCCTGGCTCCCATTCTTGCCTTTGGGAAAGTTAATGACTGCATATCTGAGAATGGGAGGCCTTGAGGTGAACCCTTTCAGCAATGCTCCCCTCACCTCTTTCAAAGTTTCAACAGCTGAGGGCATCCTGGGGTGTTCTGGGTCTGCTGCTTGTCCTTCTCCTATGTTATCTGATGCTTCTTAGGAAAACAGCCTCCTTTTCTGCACCAAGTTGGGATTCAAAGCCTTTGCAGCTTGGTTAGGAAAAAGAAATATATTTAGTGCTATAATAACTTCCCTAGGCTGGCTAAGTGAGCCATTTGATCTCCCTTGTTAGCTCAGTGCTCCTGAAATAGTAGGTGAGGAGAAAGCATGAGTGGTAGCCAAAGAGCTCTGGGGTGGGTCATTCCAGGTCTTATTTATTAAATCCCACTTATATCCCACTCTGAGTTCAGTGGGAAAGGAGCCATAATGCAGACTAAATAAAAAGTGATCAATCTATTCAGAACTTGGCCCAGTTCCCATTTCATCTTGGCCCTGGATCTTTTATTTTTTTTTTTTCTAGAGATCTAGATCAGCTTTCTTTATGTGTACAGCTAAGGAAAGTACAGTAAACATGACTTGTTGATTTGTATGGTGCTGGGTATGTCCTGAATAAGCACTGACCTGTTTGTGCCTTCTTGATTGTTTTCACAGATTATTCATGCTGTATGACTGGAATTAGAATCTCTGGCAGACTGAAATGAGGAATGATCTGAGCACCAACTCTTTAGATCTAGTAGGTGACCTATTTGTTCTCATGCTAACGTCCTGAAAGCAAATGGAATTTCTGAGCAGTGAGTACAGAAAATAGGGACTATTTTGGAGCCAGAGAAGGAAACGCAGCCCACAGTTATCAGCCCTGGGGCTGTGGTGTAAGTGGAACTTAGAGCTATTGAGAAATGACACAACCAAGAAGTACAGCACTAATCAGTGGCATAAACAGCTTGCTTTTTAATACTTACTGTCTCACTCTACAATAAGCCAAGGTCAATTTAGAGAGATGCCAAATAATATTTCATGGGAGAAGAGGCACAATAAAAAGCAACTCTTATGCCTCCATTCTGCATTTTTAGAAAAGAAATATTTTTTTATTTAGTGCCGGTTGATATAATCTATTTTATACTGAAATTTAGTAGAGAAGCATAAACTTCAACTGACAGTTTTTCAAAATCCATGTATGAGCCACTAGTGTGGAAACAGTAGTTTCAGAACTACCAATGTTCAAAGGAAACAAATAATTCCAAGGGCCAAGAGAGATATGTAAAAAAAAATATTGAGAGAACACATAATAAGCTGATTTTCATATCTCATGGTAATGATCTTAGTATTCTTTTAAAACCCATTTACATACCATTCCTGCTATACAGAGATTAGACCCTTTCCTTGAGAATATATGTAATAAAAATGTTCATGAGTTCTACCTAGGTACCAGATGCTTTGGAGATCAGACCTGTTCTTTTCCTCCCCATAGTGTAATCCCAACCTAAAATAGCCTTTCACCTAAAGCTGCAGCCACAAAGGATGCCAGTATTTGCTGGCTTTAGAAAGAATTTTTCAATCTTTTCAGTGCTACATTTCTTCTGACCTCACTGCAAGGCAATCACAGCACTTTGAAAGATTATATTTGATTTACCACAATACCAAGATGTACTTCTCTGCCACCTTTGTTAAGACTTTAGGTGCTCATTTCACAGCAACTGATGAGGATCAAGTACAGAACCAACTGTTTCTGCCTCCTTGGTCCCTGGTGATGCTCATCTGTTCATATTTTCTGGACCTGATCTTATTTTTCTTCTCTGAAATGTAATGAAAACCTTGTAAGCCATTCCTAAACTATCAAACACCTATAGTAACTGTCTTCAGATATTATTTCAAAAGCACACAAAAGTGTGTGGAGGCAGTCTACAAATATTATTTTTTTTTAAAAAAGGAAAGTTATAAAAAGCACATGGAGTTGGTGGTAGGTATGGCAAACTGAAGAACCTGGCTTCCCTAGTTTCTGCACTTGAAAGCTGATGTTAAACTATATGCTATTTTTGCCTGCGCCATAAGTTTTAGTCAAGTCCCTTAACCCAAATCTTCCACAGACCATTACTATTTTTTTTTTTCCTTTTCCTGAGTGTCCAGCTGGCACACAGACATCCTCCACAATCCCTCAGTCTTGCAGTTTAAGATTTACATGGTATTAAGAACAGAGAAGCTTGTTTGTTGTTTTTTTGTTTGTTTGGGTTTTTTTTGTGAGACACTTCCTGTCACCAAGTCAAAAGCCCCGATGATTTTGCCAGGTATTTAAGTGAGAAGGGACACAGTCATAGAAGTCACATTATTGTCTCCTCTTTCATGACACAGGAAACAGATGTGATGGAGTTATGGCCAAAAGGAAACCACAATGCAAGGACAGCCCCCAAGGATGCTTCTCTGTTATCCAGCAATAGCACTACCATCTGTTTACCTAAACACATGCACAAGATTTGTGCCATGCAGACAGCCATATTGTTGGCATTTTTTAGTACAGTGATGCTAATACTGGGTATTAGTGGAGGGCAATTGAGTTGCTATTACCTTTTCTCCTGTGAACTGCAAAACAGATGCAGCTAATTCTTTCATCAATTATGGGGAGAATGCAGGAAAGTGGCAATGTCACAATGCAAATGGGCTATCACCGTTGTGCCAATGAATGCAAATAACTCTTGCAAGCTAGCAAACAACAGTTTGTACTGCAAATGACTCAATTAGTTGCTTCTAAACTTGCATAGTTAGGTTAATATAGTGGGAAAACTTTAAAGCTACCTGTTATTTCAGGCTATTTCAGGCTATTGTCATATAGCCAATTTACAGAATAATATGTGCTAAGTTTTTTTCCTTTGCTTCTGTTGTACTTTCCAGTTTGTCTTTACCTAACCTTACTAAGATTCAGAATGTAGAGAAAACCCTAAAACATTACTATATTTGTGAAATGCCTTCTAAGGATAATACCATACAAGAAACTGCTCTTGTGCTCCTGCTTTGTTCTTACTGTTCAGCTGATGCCAAACTTCTGTGTGATTAGCAGCTTCTGAATTAAGCTTGGTGCACTTAAATAACATATTTCTACTGCTTATGAATACTGACTGAGCCCACAGAATGCACAGGAAGATTTAGAAACCTGAGTGTACTTGCACAAATCTGAGACCTAGTCCATTTGAAAAAAATATTACTCATTGGGTATCCAGCAGAGCCTTGATTTATTATATGCTATTAGTTTATTATTTAGTACTCTAAGAGATACTTGCTGAGATTATATTCAAGTAAATGGTAACTAAAACATCATTAGCAATGGAACAACAGAAAGTAAGTCAGCCATCCACATGCAGAGACTCCTTAATGTTGCTTTCATCACATTGCTCCTCTGCAGAATTCCTCTCCAACTCATGCCTTCACACTGGTATTGCAATATTACCAAATGCAGATTGCTCAGACTATGGTGAAGAGCTATTTCCAGGAAATCTCATAGAAATGCCCTGATGGCTTTTGCAGTGTGGGGAATCCTTCCTGGATTCACTTTTCTGGATCCACCGTGTTAAAAGCTGTTGCAGCAGTTAAAGATTTGTTCGCTTACTTTTAAAAAAACATAGACATTGATAAAGAACCTGGAACTTCTAAGGACTGTGCAGTACTGGAAACAATCACTGAAGACATAATTATTATTGTTGGGAGATTTTTGCTTTTTGTAAAATTTGGAACAACTTGTGTGAACTTGAAAAACAGTTGAATATGCATTGTCTTTGAATTATTAGTTTTAACTAGTTTCCGTTTTCATTAAATGAGTAGATTATATGATATTTATGTTCTTTTGTTATATGGTTAAAATAGCAGAATGATTATAAATTAGCATTATAAATATTATTAAGTTGATTGAAAATTCTAAATATTTGATTAAAATTCTAATGTTTGCTTAAGAACAAAGCCACTGAAATTCTTGTCACTGCTATCACCAATTTACATCCATGTTTAGTGGTACTTGATCTGTTGTATATTGAATAACATTTAAAAATCAGTGTATCATGGATTTCTAGCATGAAATTGTGGATTAACACTCCTTAATACTCTGCTGTACCAGCATTATGTTAAATTTGGGAATTTTTTTAATGATCATGAATCTGAAATCTGATTATTTTTTTTTCTTCCTGCTTACACAAAAGCCTCTTCATTTTGTATTTCCAGTGTTAAGGGCACTAGATCTCATTAGGGCAAGGCTTCATATTACAGTTTAATCTGAGAATCTCACATCTATGGTGGTAAGCAAGCTTGTACATTTGCATGCTCATTCTTTCCTTACATGTGTCTTGAGGAACTATTCATGACTTTCTTAGGGATTTTTTCACTTGGTTTTTTTTTTCAAGACTTATTTTCCTCCTGATGTAAGCATGGAAAAGCACCATTGCACAGGACTCAAGCAGCTTTGCTTACTGTCTTACTACAAAGTGGATATTACAAATGTCATCTTGAATTCCAGATTAGAAAGTGTGTAGGATTAAAGTTTAGTGAAACAATCTGTGGATTATTCAGGCTAATTCCCGTTGATGTATGTTGTTGGGGTTTTTTCCCAACAACAACTTAGAGAAGAGTCAGAGCATTGTAAATGAGAATTGGGTATTAATTTTACACATACATGGAACTATCAATTCTCAATCTTTACTCAAACATATTTAAACAAATAAAATTAATTTCCTGCAAAGACAGAGGGGAAGACCTCTCTTCACCAATCTCTAGGCACCTGAAAATTCCTCAGCTCTCGCATTTGAGATTTCTTGGACCTCTCTTCTCTCACTTTGCAGACTTACTCAGTTTAAAAATGAGCTCATCATCATTAAGACAACCTTGAGGGGAAGCAGAAAAAATATGAGCTATCAGGTTTCAGAGTTTTATTTTGTGGGGACATGGAGTCAGATAAATTCTGCTGATGCAGAAAAATTCAGATGTTAATTGTGGGCTGAGAGGAGGTAGGGGGTTCCCTTCCCATTGCCACAGTAATGGACAAGTCTGGCTTTTGTTTTAAGAGGAGTACTGAGTCTCAGCAGTGGAATGACCATCGAGGAAAGGCCTTTCCAGCAGCCATTCATCCTTCTTTCACTTGTACACTGTGAGCAACAGCAGGACCCCAATTCAATGCCAAAGGTCATTGCTTCCAAATGGACCTTTGGCAAAAGCAGGGGCTGGACTTCTGTAGTTGCTGGCCTTTCAAAGTTGCTGGGGAAGATGAAGAGGGCAGGGTTTATGTAGTTCCTTGGCAGCTGAATTTGTTATCACTTTGGACTCAGCTAAAGCAGAAGTATTTATTTTATGCAGCTGAATGTCAATGTAGCCAGACAAAGCAACAGAGTAGGGGTGGGCCCACAGGCTGCACAGGTTTCTTACCAGTTTTAATGCCATCACTTACATGTAGTATAGTCTTACTTGAATGTAACAGTGGAGTTCCTAGAAAAAGAGTTGATGTAGGAACTGGACAAAGATCTAAAAAAAGTTTTAGACTCAGGGCAGCAGACTAGATGGCAGATGATCTGTGTTTTCAAATGCATTTCCTGGATAAGCTTTGGGGAAAACAGAATTTCTTCCAATTGTAGTCCTCAGTTTTTGGTGTGAGGTTCTATACTTTCTTTTTCATCATAAGCGATTTATAAACTCTGGTGCAAACTGCACCAGAGTTTTCCTGACTTTTTTCTGGGTCCTACTGATGTGATCATTCTCCTGCACACAGGGACTGCTTGTTATGAATTAGCAGGAATCATGTATCCTTGATGCGTCTGTGCTTGTGTAATACAAATAGACATCTTTTCAAGGTGTCAATCAAGATCATTTTGACATTCACCTGACCTGAATCTGAAGTCAGTTAATCAGAGCAACCAAATTCTCATCTACAAACACTTCCATGTTAACAGTTTATTGTAAAATCCCAGAATCTGGTATAAGGCTCTTTCTCGTCTCTTCCCCTTATCTTCCTGCACCCCTCCCCTCATCTCTTCTTAGACTATTTTAGGCAAGTAAATGCAGCTTTTCACTGAAAAAAAATCCCACCCAGAGAAAACGGATTTCAATTGAGTGACACAAGTGTAAAACTGCAGTGATTCAGGAAGTGAATCAGAAGGTACAGATTTGATGGACAAAAAAAAAAAAATACATCAGAAGAATGATGTAAATTGGATTAGAATGATCACTTTCTAAAGAACTTGCTGTCAGAATTGTAGAAGCATAAACAGAGCAAACACTGAAATTAATACAGTAGCACAAGGAGAAAAATATACTAATCATCTTCAAGCCTTTATTACTGAATTTTCTGAAATACTATTTTGAATTTTATTATGCTATATGTACTTTCCTTGAAGTAAATTGTCATGATTTCACCATTTTCTTAACACTCACCTTCACATATCTGTGGGCAGAGTCACAGGCGGGTGCTTTTCTAACTGCTGTTTATAAAAGTTGTGCTCCAAGTAATCTACCAGCACTGTGCTTTTTCAGGAACGTGTAAGAAAAACAAATTCAAGTATTACACTTTGTGTTCTTAATAATCTCTTATTAATGTGGAGCTGGAATGCATTGTGTATGAGCCTTTATTGGTGTGCTAGGAATAGCCACCTGGTCTTGCTCTGCCCTGTGACTGCAGTCTGCGGGACCCAGAAATGGTGTGTAAAGTAGTGTGAATTACACCATCACAAGCAGGGTGTGAATTAAGAGTTGCAGAAGCGCTCTTTTGCAACACACAAGAGGATGCAAGAAAGTGTTAAGGTGTAAATTAGTTTCTTGTTAGTTTCCTCGACCTTTGACAAGTAAGGTGAGCCAAGATGACTTCTTCACGCTCACTTAGACTCAATCACACCCACTTAGCAATGTTCACCTTGCCCTTAATCTTGACCAATGTAATAAACATGTGACTTGCCCCATGACAGAGCAAAATACCCTCCTTAAAGAAGCACCCAGCATCCATCGAATCCAGAGGCTGAAATTACATGTAGCCTATCGGTGTGTGTTCTTTGCCTAGAATAAAAGGTGTGTTGTAAGAATACCTTACCCAACACTTTCCAAAGCTCCTGTGCATGCATGTTGTGCTGGCCAAGCTGAGTTCATTTTATTTGACCCTCCAATCAGAAGTGTCATTGTGATATATTGTTGTGTGTGAGGGAGACAGAGCCTGATACTGGATTCACCTTATCCTGACAGTGACTAGAAGACATATGTATACAGCCTTTATTTAGAGATATGTTTCTTGTGTAGGACAGCAACAGAAAGTAAAGCAAATCTAACCAGATTTTACATCAGGCAGTGAGGGGCTTTCTGCTTTCAGACAAAAGAAACCAAATAGGCTATGTTCATCCTGGATGATAACCTGATTAACCTGAACAGTTTCTTACAAAGAACAAGAAAGTGGCCCAAAGAATCTTTCTATTTCTGTTTAAAAGTGCACAAAGCAGGAGGAAAGGGGATTGGAGTTTATGCTACTCTTTTCATTGATTATATATTGGTTTGGTTTTTTTATATAATCAGTTTTGTATTTAGATATACACACAAAGGACAAGACAATGTCTTTTCTTTGTCAGGAAATAGGAACTGACTTGTGAAAGAAGGCCCAGTAAAGAAGTAACAGCACTTGTATACAATCTCCTTTTGAGGTTGAAAACTCTAAGGCTGGTTTACAAGTATATTTTGGCTTCTTAGGGTGTTTGCCATGCAAATTTAATCATTGTGCATGGTTTGGTCCCAAAAGTCTTTTTCAGTTCTTACATCTTATGCTTCCAAGGCAATCTGATTTTCTTTGGTGCTAATCCATGAAGAGGACCAGAGGATTTCTGGGGAGGTATTTATAATAAACGGCAATAAACAAAAGCATAAGGTGCATTAACTACTTCAGGGAATATTATTTAATTAATAGGATCTTCTGAGAAAAGTTCACATCTACTTCATTACCTTTCATGCGGAAGGAGATGACACTTCAAATTGCTTCCATTTACTCTTTCTCTCCCTTTCCCCTGGTTGCCTTAAAATGATGCATTTGTACAAAAAAGACTAACATGGCATTTTCTCAGATGGATTAGTGAGAAACTATGAAGAATTACTTCAGATGTGGCAACCTATTCCTTAACTCATGTAATAGCATAATTTAAATGAATTACTTTGAGTTGATGCTGACAGAGAAAAATCAAAATCTAATCCAGAAGACAGTGGGTGGCATTTGAGTGCAACAGGAATTTCTCTGAGGAAATTTTGGCTGTCAGGCTCTTTCTTACACCACACAGGACTATGTGAATTAAGTGGATGCCCTGTTTCAGGACAGCGATATTGAAATTGAAGAGGCAATGCCACACACCTACACTTCCTTCTTCTCAAGAAAAACCCAGATAAAAACAGTGGAGCAGAACAGATGTTAAATAGAGTAACTGATCCCCTCTGAAGCACAAGAATGTATGCATAAGTTGTACAGGGCTATGGCCACCTCTCTCTTACTATACACAAATCTAATGGGTAAGGTCTGGTGCAAGAGTGGTAAATGGGTAAGAAATTGCACCTCCACTTGATCACCTTTGTTCTGCCACCTTTTATTGGCTGAGGAGAAGCAATGAACAAAAGATTTATGCTCATAATAGATTAAAGCAATTATTAAAGCCCTGTACATGCATCAAATATTCAGCTTTTCCACTTAGATGATTTAAAAAAAAAATAAATTAGCTGAACTTTACCTCAAGCTCTCCTCCCCTTTTTGCACTGTGGATATGTCATTAAAAAGTTTGTTTGTTTTTTTTTTAACCAGGTTGAAAGGTGAAATGTTACGGAAAATATCCTTGCTGAAGAATGCAGGGAGTCAATAATGATCCATACCAACAGTAATGAGGTCTCATCTGCCTGAGCATTAGTAACATTATTAAAATGATGTAAATGATGTTGACTGTCAGAGATATAAAAAGGAAGGAAAAAACGTGGACACGTAATTACAATATAAGATAATAGAAAATACTAAATAAAAAATGAAAATAGGTGGCAAAGATACTAATAGATTAATAGAATCATCTAGACTGGAAAAGACCTTTAAGATCATTGAGTACAACCATTAACCCTATGCTAAGAAGTCCACCACTGAGCTATATTTCCAAGCACCACATCTATATCGTTATTGAACATATCCAGTAATGGTGACTCAACCACCTCCCTGTTCCAATGGTTGACAACTTCAGTCTGGATGTTAAAATACTACTGCATGGAATTTTCATTCCTGTGGGATTGCAAAGGTTCTCACCAGCTGTGACCTTGTTCGCAAGTTGTTTGTAAAACAGTAGAAAGATGTTTTGACTATTGGTGTTGTGACACCCCAACCAATCACCCCAGGGGGTGGCTGGCTTCTTGTCCAATTACCTTGAAGTTAAAAGGGTATAAAAAGAGATGTAAATTAATAAATAAAGGCTTCTTGGTGAAGAAAATTGTCTCTTCTTGCTCTTTCTCCTCCTCCAGCAACTGGCAGATAAACGACACTTCAGTGAGAAAATCTTTGCTAAGGTCTAGTTTAAACCCTCCTTGGTGCAGCTTGAGGCCATTTCCTCTTGTTCTATCACTAGTCACTTGTCAGAAGAGACCAGCACCTACTTCTCTACAACATCCTTTCAGGTAGTTATAGAGAGAAGTAAGGTCTTCCCTCAGCCTCCTTTCCTTTAAACTAAACAGCCCCAGTTTCCTCTGCTGCTCATAGGACTTGTTGTACAGACCCTTCACCAGCTTAGTTGCCCTTCTCTGGACCTGCTCTAGCACCTCGATTTCTTTCTTGTAACATTCAATTCAATTTCAATGAAATTACTTGTAGATAGAAAAAAACCCAAACAGTTAAACTGGGGGAAAAAAATAAAAAAGAAAAAAAGAAAAAAAAAAGAAAAAATTCCTTTTATATGCAGGAAATTTAGATTTAGTTACTTTTTTTTCTTAATAAAAAGCTTTAAAAGCATCCTTACTAGGCAACATTTTTAGACACTGTGCTAATTCTGATTTATAGCAAAGTCTCTAATGGGTATTCTAGGAGAGGGGAAAGCACAGAGGCTGTGGGTAGGGTGTTGAAGAGATGAGATGAAACAAAAAAGGTAAGGTTTAAGGCTATCTGCTTTCAAAGTAGTAAAAATATGGACTCAGAGTTAGCACACTGTTATTAAAACCTGTACCGACTAAATTTAATTCTGCCACGGTCAGTTGGAGATACTGACCTAAGCAGAAACTAAACCTAGGTCAGGGAGAGTTGCCTACAACTGTTCTGTGTGCTGTTTAGTACTGTTGATTTAGCTGAAGAGGGACCAACCATGGGGACCATATGTGTTTTGCTAATGCTATTTGGGGGCTTAAAGTGAAAAGGAGAAGCTGCAGGACTTGAGGGCCACTTCATTTTTCAAATTCCCAGCTTGTTTGGAGACCCATGGAGCCCTCTGAGTTCTCTAGCCCCATAATTTCCTTATCCTCAAGATTCTATAGCAAACCATTTTGTGTCATTTACAGTCTTGGCATTTTGTTTCTGCCTGTTAAATTTGGAAAAACAAGTAGTGTTTACTACTTACTAACTGACATGGACACATGTAACTTAAGTTTAATAGAAGACAAAGAGAAGAAGGATATGGATTCGCTTGTGCCCTTAATATAAACAGAAAATTAGTCAGTGTTGCTTTAATAAAAATAAAACAGAACAAGGAAAACTTAGTTCTGAGGTTACTTGTTCTTAGGGAACAGCAGTTGAAATTGCAATTATCTGAATGTGGTTAGACAAGAGCTTATTTCTTCATAATTCAGATCTTAGCTTGATTTGTAGGTGTTCTACATGACCATAGGCAGCTTCATTCACCTCTGTTACCCATGGTAGTAATGGTAACATGTAAACTGTGGCAGATGTGAAGCTGTGATGACTAATACCATCAATGAAATGTAAGATTTGAAGCAACATATGCATCAGATTAATTCAATTTAACTTTAGTCATCTAAATGTTTTAGATTTCCTCCCATAGTTAGTGAACAGAGATAGATATCTCCAGAAACAATTCCATTATGCCTGAAAGCCTCCTAAAATGTAAAGAATCACAGAATGGTACCTTAAAGCAGAAGTATATTCTATATCTTGAAACAAAGTTTAAGTACATGTATTTTGCCAGCATAGACTGGATGCCTCAATGGGGAGTATAGACATCAAGCTGTAAAATGGCAATAAATGCCTGATTTTAATACCTTTCTTATAATTTACAAGCTGCAGTAAAGGAGAAAACTTGGGTTTTCCTCCCATCTCATGCAATGAAAAACATTGAACCCTCTAATGATATTAAATTACCTTAAAGACATTAAACCATTTTAAGAAACAGTTACTAAAATGAAAGTGCCAAATCAGTCTTTGAGTGACATTCTGCTTGCAACCCAAAAGCCGTTAAAAATAGATACCTCACCTATTGCACTGCCAAGGCTATACTTTTTTTCAGGAGCTACTTTCAAGTCTGTAAAATGGAAACTCATTGACAATCTGATAGAAAATACTGAATAACTCTTTTGTGACCTCTTGCTCCAAGGACCTTCAAGGGTCTAGTTAGATTTTGGAATCTGAAACACCTTATCTGTATTCTGATGGCGTTTGGCCATGTAAACACTTTATTGGCTCTGGTCAATTTCTAACTACATCTCACCTAAAATAGAAAAGTAATTTTTATGATAAAGTCATATAAATTATCAGGTATTGAACATAAGTTGTTGGGGTTTTTTTTGTTTGTTTTGTTTGTTTGTTTGTTTTATGATTGTTTTTGGTTTTTGTTGGTGGTGGTTTTGTTGGTTTTGGTTTTTTTGTTTTGTTTTGGTTTTGGTTTTATGCTTCCTTTGTGCTATAACCATTGACTTCTGGATTCCAGTCCTAGCTGACTTTTTTTGGTCTACACAGCATGTTGTGTTACAACAATGACAATACGATTCCCTCAGTTTCCAT
>JAOEGS010012953.1:9706-35248 GCA_025447755.1 Corythornis vintsioides | reverse complement strand
TCGGGCAGGGGGGTTGGACTAGATGATCTTCTAGGTCCCTTCCAACCCCTAATATCTATGATTCTATGATTCTATGAAACCACACAGTGTTTCCAAGGTTTGGGGGACAGAATTCCAACCTTCTCTCAGTGCTTTCTGACAGCAACAGTAGAGGGAAAGCTTCCTGATCAAAGTGAAATAATGCTCTTCTAGTGTCTCAAGTGCCTGAAAGGCTGCAATAAGCATCTCAGTGATAAGATCTAGATGTGTGAATATTTATAGCAACATAATAGTAACCACAGTTAAGTTTTGCAGCTTCTATATATCAGGCCATTAGGACGTCTGGAGTAATCTACACGTATCCTAGAGTAAGTAATCTGATGAAATTTATGATAAATTGCATTTTACTCATCACAGAATGGACAAAGAAATATAGTGCTAGGTTGTACATGTTCTTCAAAAATTATATCCATGAAATTTAGTGGTGGCCAGTTTCTGTTTTCCAAGCAAGAATGACACTAGATTTCATTAGACTTTTATGTTAATTTAGAAAGGAGTTGGAGAAGGGTGCCACCTCTTAATGGTGCAGCCGTTTAGCGGTTTGGCATCCATCCTAACCTGCAAGTAAGTCACCCCCAACTTGATTGCAAGAGCGAAGGAACAATATCAGAAGCTCCCTTTTAAAGCAGTAACAGCCTCATGACTTTTTGCTGACAATGTATCTTGCCTGAATCTGTTTTGTTAAAATGACAATCCATAAAATAAGTCCCTAGACTTTCATCCACCAGGTGCTGACAGACCTGAACTGGAATTTGCCAGGGTGAAGTTGCAAGTATCTGAGCACAGAAACCCATCAACTCCATAATAGTCTTCCTACATGGGAAGACTGTAAAGCTTTGACACACCTCTCTTCTGCACAAGCAAGAGACAAGGCCAAACAACAAGCAAGTAAAATGTCCTTCTTCAAGAACTGAATAATAACCACAAGATGGAGCTTTGGTCAGCATTTCCCAAGTGAGAAAAAGCCAAAGCAACACTATAACCTTAGATGCTCCTGTGCTACAAGTGAGGAGAAAGACCTCAGTCCTATTTGCCATGGCAAATCCTGGGCATATCTACTGCTCAAAGGGACTTGGACATGCCAAATAGGACTTTTTGCTAAAAGGACAAAAAAGCTACTTAATTTTTAAAGAGAGGAAGGGATTCTCTCTCAGTTTGACAAGTTCTGTGCTATCTACCAGAATGGCTACATGCATCTTCAGAAAAGGATGAAAATAAAAAAAAATCCTACTGATTTCTACAGGAGAAAGGAAGAAATTACCTGTCAAATGATAATGCTCCTCACTCTCGTTGTCTGTCAGAGACACCAGCTCTTTTAAAAGCAGAGGATATTTCAGTACTCTTTGAACAGGCTTTATGAGATATGACTCCAGTGTAGAAGAGTGTTGCTTTGTGGGATTTCGAGCATCCAGAAAGGCCTTAAAGGCACTATCTGTTTTGGCTAGATGTAAATAAAAGAATTGGTCTGTTGAACATGGAAGTCATAGAAGCTTCAATGATTCGAAAGCACAGAATTGCAACTTGAAACCAGCACCACGAGTCTTATCCTTTTCAATAAAAGGTTTACAATTAGTTTACACTATTAATTTAATAATTATTTCCTGCATTAAATAACATAGATAAGGGCTAAGAGAGCAATTATATCCAGGTGAGATTATTCCTTAATGTAATTTTTTAATTGCACTGCAGTGGGTGTCAGAGGAAGTAATTACACCACTTGATGCTTTCTGGAGTACAAGCTGGATCTACAGACAGCAACAACTTGTGCAAGATGTTTCTGTAGCTATTCAGGCTACTGCCTAGATGTTACAAAAGAAATCTTATCCCTTCAGTTCTATATCATACTTCAGCAGAATAACAGATCTTGGCTATTCCTGTTGAAACATACCCAATTAATCCCTACTTTGTACCAATATTATCTGCAAACTGATGAGATTTGATGGGCTAATTCACTGCAGTTTAAACTCATGCAAATGGATTACAATATTGAAGAGAATAAATTACCTCTCTCAAGAACTTTCTGAACTTTGATGTGGTTTGCACAGAAGCCACTGTACAGTTTAAAGTGATCAGCATAGTAAAGGAAGGAGCCTCCAAGGGAAAATAGCAATTTCTGAAATCAACACAAAATATTAATTACTAGAATCCTAAACAAAAATTCAGACACATAACACATGGTCTTAACAGTGTGATTATCTGCTATGTTTATACACATATCCTGTATTTTATATGTGTGTGTATATAGATAGATAGACAGATAGATATGAGAGAGAGAGATATTACTGGTAGTGACTTCAAAATGCTTTTGTATTTAGGCAAACCCCAAAATTTCCCCTTTCTCCCTCAGTAGGTAACACCACTGCTGATATTCTGTCTTACTGCATCTTTCAGACAGCATGGAAACAAACATTTAACAGGGTATGTTGTGCAGGGAAAACACATAAGCAATTGGAAACAAGGTATAAAAGTATCAAAGCCAGAAGGAACAGTGTAAAACAAACACAGAGGATTGCTTTCCAACTGTTTTCCTTCTTTCAGGCATGTGGTAATTACATGGCATCTCTGATGTTCATGGAAGAAGGGGAGGTTGGGAAGATGTGGGAGGGACTGAATCATAAGGGAGATGTTTTTAGAAAAATGCTTCCCAAAGCGAAGATAAGAAAGGAGTAGTGAGGGAGGAGAAGGGGGAGGAGGAGAAGCAGGTGGAAGAGCAACCTTCTCCCCTCTCTTCAATCAGTGTTTGTTCCACAAAAGGAAGCAAGTGGCCAGGAGAAGTTCTGGTCTTGTCCACTTCAGGACCAGTGACTCAATCACCAGGGAATCCCCTCTCCAGTTAGAGCACATACTGAGTGATGCCACAGTCTTTAGCTGTTTACACTTCATAGGCCCTCTTCTTGGACCTCTTGGACCCACACCAACATGAAAAACACATGTAGCATTTAATGGGAAAAGGTCCCATTCTATAGCAGGTGAATTGGGCACAGCAGGGAGGAGCACTGGGTAGGGCAGAATTCAGCACAGCAACAAGAACCTTTCTACAAAGGAGTTTTGCATTATAAGCATTGCTAGTTTATAGCATACTCAAAGTCTACTCTGCATTGCCCATGTTGCATGTTCTGCCATAGGAAAGAGGAAGGTAAGACCATGAAAAACAGCATTTATCTTTCAGTACTGAATAGATGTCTGTAATACAAAGTAAAGCTTCAACCATATGAAGTTTAAGAGTTCATAAATACAGATTTTCACAAACATTTGCAGTCATACCACAAAGTATTAAATGGCAGAATATTTACCCGGAACTGGGATGGTGTTTCCAGTGTGTTGAAATCTGAGGAAGATGATATTCCATCTTCAAGGGTCTCCAAAAACACCTTCTGGAAATCCAGCATTTCTGGCAGACTGCCAAACAAAGACTCCATCTGTGAAAAACATCAGGCTATGAAGTACAGCACTCCATGGTCTTGGGAGAACAGTCCACACAGGAGATGTGACACACAGAGAGGTTGTAAAGGCCAGTAACATCTTCGATAATACTTTCCAAATAGGTTTTATTTAAAAAAAAAAAAAAAAAAAGCTTACAAAAAAGATTTCTTTGCAGTTAAGTCAGAAGAAAAATTACCCTTTAAATAAAAGAAGTGACGCATGCACCAGACAGAAAGGCACTGACTGGTGTAATTCCTATTGTTATCTTTGTTTGCTTTTTCTGTCAAGCTCTCAGCAATGAAAAATTCAAGTGCAAAGGTCTTAACCCGTAAAAGAATTAAAAGCATCTATCAGTTATTCCCTCACCTCATCCTGGGTAAGGAAGGTTTCATTCTGAAGGGGCTCCAAGTAGAGCTCAAAGAGGCAGCTCAAGTCCTGCAAATAAGAAAATTCATTTAGTTTTTATGTAAATGTTTGAAATTGTTCTTTATGTAGCATCTGGGGGATAGGGGTATTTTTGGGGAATGCACAATTACACAGAATCATGGAATCACTGGAGTTGGAAGGGGCCTCTAGAGATCACCAAGTCCAGCCCCCCACAAACACAATTTTGCCCAGACCACATTGCAGAGGATGGCAGCCAGGTGGGGTTTCAAAGTCTCTGGAGAAAGAGACTCCACAACCTCCCTGCACAGTCTGTTCCAATGCTCCATCACTGTCACAGTAAATAAATTCTTCCTCATTTAGATGGAACCTCCTGTGTTCTAGCCTGTGGCTCATTGCCCCTTGTCCTGTCATTGTGCACCACTGAAGAGTCCAGCTCCATCCTCCTTGCACCCAGACAGTAACAATACTGTAACATAAGCTCCTGTATGTTGCTAGCAATAAAACAACACTAAAGTAGACACACATTTATTTCAGTATGATGTTTTTGTTTCATTGTTAAGGATTTATGGATTGATTATACAAATGACATTTTAGCATAGCATGAAGAGAAAATATCAAAGATTATGGTTTTCTAAAGAGTCCATGTATATGAACAGCATCAAATGTTTTAATCATATGTGTTATACAAACTATATAAATAGTCACTCATTTAAACATCAGTAGTGATACTGAGGACATGTAACATTTAAAGATCCTATTAGTTATTAAAGTGTTCAGTTATGTTGTGAGAAGGGATGTGATCAAGGGCTTTTGACATCACTTCTTCAAAGAACTGGTGCCCCTTACTGAAGAAAACTTACTGTCTGGGGATGGGACCCACTGCAGGGCTCTCAGACTCTGAGTAGGGAAATGGCAGAAATTCTTATGGAGAAGGATTAACAAACACCTCAGTGAGAACACTGTAGTGAGTATGTGCAACCTGCCAGGATTTTTGCCTGGTGCAAAATTTCACATGTCAGTGATCTCCATAGTCATGCTTTTGTTCAAGCAGTTCCTCTTCAAAAATCATCAGCTGGACATACACGGGGGGCCATGTTCTGTAAAGCTTTCTCAAGGTCTACACCATATGGCCATTTTACTGTACTAATGATGTACAAATACTGCTTTCTGTATGTGTTTTGAGATCTAGTAAAGAAGCTGTTTCATCGTTGCTGAAGATCAGTGAAATCAATGTTTTAATGATTCTTTTGGCATCCATTCACATGAATTTCGTGTTTATTAAGATATGAGACATACATCTAACAAATTATAGGCTTACCAGTTAGAGGATAATGTATGTGTGACGCTACAACCTGCTGAAGTTGTGCCTTTAGCTTTGCTGATTCAGAAACAATTGTGCATTTTTTTCAACAATTACCCTTTTTTTCTTTTTTTCTTTTAACTTTTATATTTTTTTTAACATTTGTAGGACATGTTCTGTTCTTCTACCAGATTTCTTTCCACCTTGAAAACAAGGGAAACCCCTGGACAACCCCTATGTCAACATAGTGCAGGTATCTACTCTCCACAAATTACTACTTTCCAATATAAGTAACAATTACCTAGATCTAAAGCTACTAGACTAAATCCTACAGCCTCTATTACGGGAGCAAATCTGTTGTAAACAATAGGAATAATTTAGGTAAGTAGACTTTGTAGGTTATGTCTCTTGTAGAAGGCTAGATATCTAGAAGTAAGCATATATTATAGGTAAATATATTAAGACCATCCACAAATCATGGTTAGCCTGAAAAACAAGGCTGTAACTAGCAAGAATTCTTATGTTTGGTTGATTTTTTACCTTGACATAAGATTTTTCAGTGTCCATAAGTTCCTGGATGACTTTCCTCAATCTATCTGCATCAGAAAGGTGGCGAGCCAGTGGGCGTGGAGGTGGGTCCTGGTTGTCCTTCTGTCCTTCCATAGTACTTGTTTGGACTTCTTGGAAGTTGCGGCACAACGTGCTGATCTGTTCTGCACTCTGTTAAATGAGAAAAAAAAAAAAAAAAAAGAAAAGAAAAGAAAAGAAAAAAAAAAGAGGTAAATGTAGATGTTTTAGAATATGGGTTGTTCTACATTTATTTTTAAATCCTTCTAATTTTGTTCATTTCTAATTTGGTGGACAGAGCATGCCATTGAATTATTTGTGTCAAATATGTATCCTGATAGCTTTGAACAGCTTGAATTTATAGCAGATCCAGATCACTAAATAGAAATGAAAATTTTCTAATGGTTTTCCAGTGCAAATACAATACAGTCCAGATACAAGCTCATGGGATGCAAAGGTGAGAGAGCACTCATATATACTTTGATTCTTATGATGCTAACATCACATTTTTTTCCATGTCTCTTATTTTACAGTACTCATGGCATCAAAATAGAATTACTAGGTAAACATATTTTAAGCATCAAGAATAACTGAATAATCCCTCTTTCCCCCTTTACTCTGCTCTCCCTCTTTACTCTGCTCTGGTGAGACCCCACCTCGAACACCGTGTCCAATTCTGGTGTCCCCACCATAAGAGGGATATAGATCTGTTGGAGCACGTTCAGACGAGGCCACAAGGATGATCCAGGGGCTGGAGCACCTTTGCTATGAGGACAGGCTGCAGGAGCTGGGATTGTTCAGTCTTGAAAAGAGAAGACTTCGGGGGGGACCTAATAGCTGCCTTCCAATACCTGAAGGGAACCTACAGGAAGACTGGGGAGGGACTTGTTACAAGAGCTTTGACTGATAGGACAAGGGGAAATGCGTTTAAATTGAAGGAGAACAGATTTAGATTAGATTTTAGGAAGAAATTCTTCAGTACAAGGGTGGCAAGATTTTGGAATAAATTGCCCAGAGATGTGGCTGCTCCCTCCCTGGAGGTGTTCAAGGCCAGGTTGTGCAGAGCCTTGAGTAAGCCTGGTGTAGTTGAGAGGTGTCCCTGCCCCTGACAGGGAGGTTGGATTAGATGATCTCTTAGGTCCCTTCCAATCTAGGCCATTCTATGATTCTATGAACTGTCTTATTTGTCATCTGCCACCTATACTGTGTTGTGTGGGGTTTTTTTCAGACAATGAGTCATGGAACTGAGGGTTCAGATTCCAATGTCTTGAGTTGTCAAACGATGTTCAGAGGCTTTCTCCCTAAGAAGACAATTACATGTCAAGATTTTTTTATTTCGAAAACAGTAAATGGAAACTTACATCTTTGATGTTCTTCAGAAGAATGATAAAAATGAGAAAAAAAAAAAAAGCAGAAAACTTTCAAGCAAAGTAGGAATTGGAGGTGGAATGACAACACTCTTCTGACACTTTGAAATGATTGTGCTCTTTTCTCTTGCATCACTATCACTATTAGCCAAGACCAATTTTTAATTTTTGAAGGCCATAATCTTTAATTCTTAATTTGAAAATTATTCCACTGTTGTCTTTCTTATAGGATGTTTTCCTGAAAGTTAGTGCTACCATTACCAACTTCTACCTTAACAGCTGTCAGTATCCACCTCTTTGTACTGCATTCAACAATTCTTCTGCAGTGCTTCTGTCTTTCGGACACTCTCAAAGATACTGGACTGCTGCATATGTGGTTCCATATATTACCTTCTGTTTAGCAAATACATTCATATGAGGACGTGAATGCTGCCTTATTTCAAGTGGAAGTCTTCTTTCAGTGATCTTTCAGTGAAGAAATCAGGACAAGAGTGTATTCCAGAACTGTCTTAATCTTTACTAATTTCTTCTACATCCTGCTTCAAGTGGTCCTGATTTGCCACTGATTATCTATATAGTTTTCACCAATACACTGGGTCACCAAATACAAAGATTATTCTGAAACCAAACTGTGCTATACAAAGATTTCTGTAAGGTAGAGACAAAATGAACTAGCAATATTAAATCTCAACCATTCATGTGACAAAATATATGTACATCACTCACACCTGTATGATGGAAATAAACTTTAAAATGTCTAATATTTGCTACGCAGTCCGTATTACTCTGTAGCTTCCCAGTCCCCAGTTTTGAACAATGCCACCACTCTAAAAAATTGAGAAGTTAATATGTGCAACCATCTTTACAATCCTGTATGATGTCAGCTTTCAAGACTATGAAATTTAGATACATTTTGTATTAATAACATAAATTGAATGCTGTCTGTTGGAATTACAGCTGCACACTGATGGAACACTTTTAAAAATCACAGTGACTCTGTGACACTTAGAGTAATTAGTGTTTTGGAAATACACCACAGCTTATTTAGGAAATGGGGAGGAAGCGGGGAGAGTGCATTTTAAATCAACTGAATAGATGAATGCAAAGTACTTGAGTTTTGTTTTCCTTGTTACTGATGTCATAAAGTTTTGTATTTGTATGAGAATGACTCAGATTTTAAACTCTCTACAGCTGAAGGTGTACATGGGCAGCTTGATTTGCATCAACCTGATGCCTGATCAAGGAGACTAGATCAAGGATATGAGAGAGTCTGTTGAAAGGGAGTAGTAAACATGATCTTCAAGCACAGTTTACAGGGAGGAGTTAGAAGTCCTCTCTTCCTCCTCAACTACTTTTGCAGGCAGGCAGACCATGGAGAACATGCTATGCTCTCCGTCCCCTTCAGTTTTGGGGCCAGAGCTGCATCTGTCACCAAGAAACACTGGATAATAAATCATATGGAAATAGATTACATTCCTCAACATAAATACTATTTGAGTACCTAAGCAAAACAGTTCTGGTGCTAGAAGTTGCTACACATAACTGGCCTAAGCACAGGATTATCCTAAGGTACCTCTCAGTTGCACTGATGGTAAGTAGTGATTTTGATAAACTTTAGTATGTTACTGAAAATTTAAGTACTTTGCGTTTGCAAGTCTGGTATTAAAAATATTATCATTATCCTGCTGTGCTGCTTGTAAGCTCTGGTCCTTTCTCATAGATTAGCTTTTCTCTCGCCTTCCCCTCATGGGAGACTTTCAGACTGTGCAAAGTCTAGATTTGATTCTCACTCTTTGTGTGTTATTTACGTCTGGGTCAAAACAAGCTTGAAATGCTACTTGATCACAGGACAGAAGTATTTCACATTCACTCCTACACGTCACAAAGACCACAGAAGATGTAGGAACACATTTTGCCAGTGAAACCACAAAATGAACATTAGATTCTGGAGCAAGAGCTCAGTATTCATGGGAAACTTCATAATGAATAAAGGAATAAAAGCTATTCTTGCTTCACATTTCTTTCCAAAACTCCCTTATTACCCAGGTTGGGCTCCAAAGATGATTAAGGGACTGGAACATCTCTCTGATGAGAAAAGCCTGAGAGACGTGGGGCTGTTTAGCATGGAGAAGACTGAGAGGGGTTCTTATTAATGTTTTAAAATATCTGAAGGGTGGGTGTCAAGTAGAAGGGGCCAGTCTCTTTTCAGTGGTGCCCTGTGATAGGATGAGAAGTAATGGTCAGAAACTGGAACACAGGAAGTTCCACCTCAACTTGAGGAAAAACTTATTTACAGTGAAGGTGACAGAGCCCTGAACAGGCTGCCAGAGAGGTCATGGAGTTTCCTTCTCTAGAGACTTTCAAAAGCCACTTGAATCTGTTCCTGTGTGGCTGGCCCTGGATGATCCTGCTCTGGAAGGGGGTTTGAACTCAATGATCTCCAGAGACCCCTTCCAACCCCTAACATTCTATGATTCTTTTTAAGTTGGTGAAAATAAAAGCCCAGGTGACTGACTGCAGACAAGGCTACAAGGTAGCTGGGTGTAAAGAAAGCTCAGGAGAGAGCATACAGTGAATGTAACAAACTTTCTCCAAAATCCACTTGAGTGTACATATGCCACTTCCAGCAACTTTTATGGGAGACTGCAAACAGCTTCATCTTACCTCTGACACTGAACAGGTGACAAGGCTAAGAATCCCAAATTTTAGATTAACAGTGCTCTATTTGAATGGCAGAGTTGGGAAAGACAACTGGTGCTTATGAAGGGTTTATAGTAATAAATACTGCATTTCAGGGAGAATGAAGTTAAGCAGTACTGTACTGTTTCATTTTCACAGATTTTCCAATAAAGCTGTATAAATCCTTCTATAGACCTAGAAGACATAGGAAGCAGCCTCTGGCCACCCACACTCTTGGCCTCTAAGAAAATTGAAGGATGCTTGGAAGCAGCCTTGAGAAACATTTGTTTTTCATCCCTGAATGTTTGCAACCCATACTGAGGTCCCACAGCCTTCTGCAGGGAGTATTTTCAATGACTGCAGGTTGCTCACAGTAACCTTAGATGGGAAATTTTCAGTCCTTGTTATTGTCAGCAGTCAACCACCACAGTGATGCTCAGCTTGCCAGATGGGGATGAAATACATCCCATTTTCAATAGTACTCCTGATAAGAAATAACTGAGAATTCTCTACAGTGAACAAAATTACAAGGAAGAATTACAAGTCTTTCAGATTTTTTTTTCCACTTGCAGACAAGCATACCATCATTTGAGGATGTTCTACCCCTACCAGAATTAAAAATTTCCATGAAATTAATTGGTAAGAGAGCAGAAGACATTTATCAGCAGTGGTTAAGCATTAGCACAATAATTTCATGGCTACCCTGTGACTTTCTACTGAATGATACTGATTGAGCATAAATGCTGCACAAGGTCAATTAGTTTTATGATGTCACTGCTCATTGCAGTTATTTTACTCTTGTTTATACACCTCATGTACTCCCTCAGTCAGTCAGGGTTTGTTTGAGAAAGGGATGGAAAGAAGTATTTTCAGTGAGCTTAAAAAAACTCTACAGCTGAAGAAAGACTCTTTGGAGGGGTTAAAATCATGCATGTCTTTTGATGATTTTTCAGATTTCTGTACACTTGTGCAGGACACTAACCACATCTGCAAGGTGATCACCAATCCTTTGAATTCCTTATCCAAAGGGGAAGGATGTTCAGAAAACATCCAGCAGCAACAGATAGTCTTCAGCTCTGCCTGAGGTATATACTTCCAGGAATGCAAGCAGAAATAAACAAATGGCCAGACACCTTTCTTACATCCCTCATTTTTTTCTGGAGGGAAAAAAAAAATAAAGAAAAAAAAAAAGGCACTTTTTGGAGATGTTAATCATTTTTCCTTTGTGTAAGAAGATGCTTCTCTCCGGAACAAAGGAAGGCCTGTGAACCATCAGGTTTTTTTGTGGGTCCATTACTGTCCAGACTTCTCTATCATCCCCAGACTGGGAAGCACTTTGTATGTTACACACTAATACAGTGCATGAACTCTGCTACATTATATTTTATGACTGAAGACTTAAGTTTTAGTGAAAGACCTAAGTCTTACTGAAAAACACCTTGTGGGATGTTTACTGTAGGTGTCTAGGCAAGACTGCTGCTCAGATTCAGACAATGGAAGCTAAAAGAAATTAGTAGTCTCTGTCAACACTCATCTTCTGGTCCTTCTTTTCCTCCCAACTTCAAGACCACTCAGAACATGAAACTGTACCCGACTGCCACTGCTGAAATTCTAGGGGTCTGTTTAGTTTCACTGTCTCTCTTGCATGTTGTTTTAATTACAATGTTTAAATTATTGCTAAAAGAAGAGTATTTTTCAAGAAGCGTCCACTCAGATCCACTCAGATCTTCAGAAGCCAAGAGCAGCTTGAGTTATGCTTACAGAGAGAGAAGCAACCCCTCTATGCTGCATTAGGAAAATCTGCTCTACCAGACAGTACCAGACCAGACAACAGGTGAGGAATTAATGATGAACTTGAATTTTGACTTTGAGTCAAAATTTCCCAATTTCAGGGAGATTTAGATTAGCAAAATCAGGTTGTTCCAGTAATGCAAGTAGGTTTCACCAAGCTAATTCAGAAATCACAAGTACAGTAAGAATAGAGGTTGATGACCTGGGAACTCTTCCCTGGCAGCACAGGTCAAGGACTGACACAGAGCTGTGTAAAACAGCTAAGATGCAACCTGCCTGACAGGTGCCTGAGCTATTAAGATAAATTGCAAGGTGACAAATCCTTCCTCTCACTCGCCACATAGAGAGAAAAGCCTATCATTTTCCTTGGGAATAGAGGAAGAACCACTGGTGGCTTAGGTACTTGACTGCAACACTATTTATAAAAAAGTCATGCATCAGGGATCTGGGCCCAAGAGCCTACACTGACCAGGTCCCCAGGACCAGCATCTCCTACTGAGTTCAAAGATACTGTGCTCAGCTTCTCTAGTCAGTCTCCGTAGTCATTTGACCCAACATATACTGAAATCAAAGGAAAAAGTGAAGTCATTTCCATCACAGAATGTTAAATATTAACCATAAACAATGTAAAGATGAGAGCATCGGGAAAACGGAGAAACCCTGACAGGCCAGGTCACAAGAAGGACGCTTTTGTCAGGTGATGTTAAAGCACGCAATGCACACTTTCCCAAACCCTGATCTTGTGAAAATGCTGCCATTCTTTCCTTCCCCATGTCCTTGTATTTATGTCATCTTTTTTAATGCAGAGGGGTCATCTATTTTTCTACCACCTATGTAATACATTCTTCATATATGCCCCCAGCAGTACAGCATTACCTTGATTGTAGCTCTTTTATTCATCCCTGTCTCCACAATCCTAAACTATTTGTGAGAAAAAAAAAGTAATTTAAAACATTCACGTCACAGTTGTTTTCAAATTTCCCCAAAGAATATTGTTAAAACCATCCTACTTCTTGTCAAAATTTGGATCACGACATAGTACTTTCTCTGACACACAAGAAATAACTCTTTGCTTGAGCCCAGCAACAAACAGCACAGGCAACCAACTGCCTTTCCCTTCCCCAAACTTCAAAAGCCAGAACCTTTTCCCATGCAGCATACTGGTATAAACTAATGCACCAGAAGCCATTATTTGGTTATTAATGCTGGGCAGTTGCTATTTATCAAGTGCAGACAGCCTGGCATGCTCCTGCAGCTCCATCACCTCCCTTAGCCTAATGAAGCAGCACTCCCCCCAGCTTAATCCACACCGCTGCAGAACTCACCACAGAGAACATCCTGTGCAGGGAGCCGTAAGCTGCTGCTGCCTGCTGCTGGGTTTTGCGAGCCAACGCTAAACTCTTAGCTCTGGTTTTACTCCTCCTGAAGGCGGGCATTGTGGCTTGCGAATACCAACTCTGCCAAAGGAAAGGCCCCTCGGAAGGAAGCCACGGATGTTGCGATCCCTGCCCCCTCCCCCAACACACCTTCTTTCTGAGCTCAGTCGCACAATTTTCTCTGTTGTGCTGCTTAACGAAAATCAGAGATGCTGTCAGTGTCCCGGCGTAACAGGGTTAAGCAGCGAACGAGTGCACCAACGGACCTGCCGTGCCTCCCTTTAGTAGTACAAATGCAAGGAAAACGTGCCAGATGAGAAGTTGGCTTGTTTTATAAATAGCTTCATGCGGTGAACGCAGAACAAAGTGCAGTTACCGGCAAGGGAAGGTGTCCCCAGAAATGTACCTGACTCTGTACCTGTAATATTTACTGCATAAACAAAACATCGGGTCCTTTGAGAAAATTAGCCAAATACCTAAGAATATCTAAAGGGTGCTGACTGCCCAGAAGGTCAGCATAAATTTTCAATGGTACTGATGCTCCGTCAAGGGTATATGCCACTAAATGGTGTGGCATACAAATGCTCTTACAACGATAAATTGAAAAACAAGTAGGCAGCTCTCTGGATGATTTCCTAATTTAATTGTCTTGTCCTTTGTTTGAACTTTTTTGTTGTAATTACATCAATAAAAAGAAATTTAAACTGTACTCAGTAATTCAGCCTTGACAGTGAAAGTCCCCATGTTGATATATTTACATAAAGCCAATCTGGTTTACAGACAGATTATTCTAAAAAAACCCCAACAAACTAACTTTAATTAAAACATTATTGGACATAACAGCACTGAGATGAAGAGTTATAAGACTGACAAGCAATTCATTAATAAAAGAACTATACCAGTGGCATAATAAAACACAGTAACTCCCATGTTCCCTCTATCACAGCCCTTTTTTAGAGTGTAATAAAGCTGAGCTGTAACGCTTCATTCAACACTGCCCTTGACATCACCTATTGCTCTCCAGCAAATCCTTTTTCTGAACCCAAATGATACACCAAGCCTGGATATCTATAACCTTTAAAGGTCATAAGTGCTACTTCAGAGGTTTCAAGGATATTCACCTTCATAACAAGCAAGAGAATAATGCAGCCTTCTCCTTTAATTACTGCAATCAAACTTATATCCATCTCTTTCCAAATCATTAGCACAACTTGACAGCTCAGCATTAGCCAAATCTTACAGCTCAGTTGCTGAGAAGCTGCCTATCAGAGAAACAACCATGTCAGAGCCCTGAAACAACACACTTTTGATAAGGCTCACAGAACGCAGCACAGTAATAGGAACCTCTTGTTTAGCTGACAGACTATGCCTTTTTTTTCTTTTGGAGACAGATACCAGGTTCACAGGGTGAGAAGACTAACAGAAGACTGAGGGACGGGTCTTGAAGGCACAAAAGAGGTTTTTCCTACTCCCTAATGTTTTGTTTTTCAACAGATGAAGAGCCTGGTTTTAAAATCCAATTATATGGACTACTATGTAGCAATAGTACTTTTATTATTCACTATTAAGTGGTTGCTTCTGCCATAGTCCACAAACTCTAGGAATCCATAGAGCAAGTCTGAAGAGAAGAAAAAAAAGTGAAATAAAATCAGTAGTTTGTGGAAATTAAAGGTTTACAATACTGCATATGGTATTTTAAAAGTAACACATCAGGTCACCAGACCCATATTTATTAAGAGAAGAACTATACTTTCTGAAAGATACTGTTTCTTCATTTTCTATCAGCATGAGTTGTTGTAATTTCAAGATCTGTTTTTTTAATAGATATGTGTTAAAACATAGCTTATCTACTGGGACTGAGGGGAAAAAAAAAGCTGCTGTATTTCAGGTCCAAGCAATATCATGAATCTTGATGAAAAACCATGATAAGCCTTTTAAATTCCATATTAGGAAGTTATTCTTCCCCAGATTTGCTAATTAAGCCTGAGTTATTATCTAGCCATATGCCAGCTAAAAGATGTTACCAATTAGCAGCTTTTTAAAAAATGTGTATTCATTAAAAAAACAAAAAACAAGACAACAATTATGTTTTAGTAATCCTTCCAACTCCTATTGAGAGACTTGGATGAATCAAAAAGTGAAAAACACAAACTAAAATAAACCAAATTAACAAAAGCATTTTCCTTAGCCTTTCTTCTCTAGAGGCACACAACAAACACTCAGAGTCCTCTTCAAGAACATGTCTTTTCTGTAAAATTTACATGTTAAATAAGTCGATCACCTTGAAATATTTTTAAGATGACTGGGAAAATGACACAGCCTTGTGGTTTGTTCCTGTGTGATTTGAGTAGCACACATTCCCTTTGGAGACATCTGGTTTTCATCTTTCCATTTTAGTGGCACCAGAATTGATAGTTACCATAACAGTAACATCCTTCGTAACACGGGCTTCCCTCTATTGTCCCGATACTCTAGGTGCACTTATCTGCATCGAGTTGGTTTCCCATCCTGCTTTTGCCCTTAAGGCATGATGGTAAGAGGCTAATTTTGCTCCATCTGTATATACTTTGAATGAAAGGAAACAGTGGCTTGCATCCGGGACATTTCTGAGCACTTGGGGGCTATTTTGTCACATCAGTCTGGACCACTAGTGAAGCAGCAGCATAATTTATACATTATATATATTATATATATATACATATACATAAGCAGCAGCATAATGTATACACAATATATTTTTTTTATATGTCTATGTGTGTGTATATCTGTATTCATAAGCAAACACATAAATATATAAATACAATATATACATGCATACCCTAAACTAACAGGAGCCCTGCAATATTAGTGGTTTCTAAGCATTATGAACTCAGGCTTACTTCAACTGCTCTCCAGATCTCTACAGAGATCCACAAGGACATTTTTATTTTCACTGTTTTTCACTGTGGGTGGATGATTTTCTAAATCGTTTTCTATTGCACTTATTATACTAACAATACGTTTTTAAAATGCCTTTAATTTTTTTTTTCTAAAGCATAATTGACCACAGTGAAGACATTTGCTTAAATTCCAGTGCTACAAAAAAATTGTTTAACTTTCCAAATGTTTAAAATGAAATCTTATTTAATTTTTAATTTTGAGCATGTTAAGTACTTTTTGAAATATTCTCACCCAAAAGGCTTTTATGCTGAACCTAAAAACTTTTCTCAAGTGCTGAAGTAGAAACTATGGTAACCAGCGAGACATTATCTCTGCAGTTGTGTTCATCTTTCACAATATATTTTTGCATTGAGCCTTCTTTGGAGGCAGAGGGCAACCCTTTTCTTGTTAGTAGAAAGCATATTGCATTTCAGATGTGAAAAGATGCAATAAGCCACTGTAAAGACAAATACTGAGCCTCTGAACTCCACATTAACCTTTCCAAAGGTTTCAGTGGGGTTTTTCTTAGGCACTAGTGAAGGATTCTGATGTCTCAGAAGGAAAATAATCACCATATGAGTAAAGGTCCATGTCTGCCCACAGGATGTTAACAAGTAGAGATGGGCACACAGTATTATGGACAAGCAAAAAAATATGAAAGCCTGTTGGAACTTCCCATGCATCTGACTTAACTGACCTCTTACTTTCTTAAATTGTCCTTCTCCTTGGGTGTCTTTTTGTTGTCTTTGATTTTGCAGCAGATTTTTTCAGCTTTGGCATTTCAGGTCTACCTTTGGCCCACGTGTTGCTGACAGCACAAAACAGGAATCAAAGCCTCATTGTAGTCTATGATGGTACCCAGAATGCAGTATTTTGTCTGAAATCCTGTATTGCAACTTTGTGTGACTTTAAAGTGATTATGTCCTACAAGTAACTGGTGAGCACCTCACATACCTCAGCATGCACCAAAATTGTGCTTAAGTGCTTCTGCTTCACAGGGTAAAAACACATATATTATTGTCAGCACTGTAACCGAACAGTATCTCAGTCTTTAAAAAAAACCACACTAAACAATCTACAGATGGCAGAGATGTTGCCCAGTTGCCTGTGTCTGTCAGAAGTGCAATTAGGTATCTCTGCTTTTCACTGAAGGATGAATTGCTGCCGTCATATCCTGCACCGCAGGCAACTAGGTTTGCCTTTGGAGGCCCAGGGTGGTGGACTCCCACGCAGCTTCCTGCCCTTCATTAGTGAAGTCACAAACATCTGTCCAAACACACTGCTGAATGTATCCTGTTGCAATGAACCAAGACTGCTATCAGATGCTTCTCTTTTCACCTGCAGGTCAGCCTTGCGGATTTTTTTCACAGAAGAGTACAAAGAAAAGCTGTATTATAAGTTATCCCTGCTAGCTTCTTTTACTTACAAGCACCAACACAACACAATTTCTTCTTCCATTCAAAACCATCTGCATATTTTACACTGACAACTGTCATAGTACTTTTGAGAGGATGTTTCCTTCAATCAGAGGAAAAACAACAAATACCACTTCCCTGCCAAGACCCAGCAGCTAAATGTAGTAGCACAAAACAGAACAACATAAGTTCACACCTCTGTATGCAAGAAAGTCTGGTTACCGGTTCCCTCTAGATATATCATCTTTCACACTTTCTGCTTTATGGCTTCAAGGCTCCTCACTGTGTCAGCCAAAACAGTTGTATCTGAATTTTGGGCCATCCATTGGGTGGCTCTGCAGCATTTAAAAAACTGGAACATCAATGCAACAAAAAGAAATGTGGGACTGGGGTCAGTAGCAAGCATTCACTGGTAGATTTACAGCAAGACTTCTGTAACCTCTGGTCCATTAGTTTTGGTGCCTTCTCTTAAGGATGGAATAACATATTGAAACTTAAATTAATTACCAGCAAAACTCTTACAGACTTCTAACAGGCTATGATTGCACTCATATCACTGACACTCTTCTCAAAAGGCACAAGATGACAGCAGGGGTCTGGCCATGGCTGCACACTGCTGGAGCCAGCAGCTCTAGTTGGGCTCAGCACAGGCTGGCCTGTCTGCAAGGGAAGCACAATAATTACTAGAGCTCCCCACAGGCTTCTGTCACGCTTTGGATGGAGAACTGTCCCCTCCAGGCACAACTGAATCGAGGAAAACCACTGCTGAGGAACATGCTATTTTCCCATGTTAGCTCTAAGACTCCCTAAATGCATCTCACATCTGGAAGGAAATGACACTTGGATTGCAGAATACATGATTTTGAGGGAGTACTACATTGTTAATCCCCTTCAACAAAGAAAAAAAAGGACTGTTAATTGCAGACTACTCCCCAAGCTTTTGGATCTCATCAACAGCTAAAGAGAAGTTCTCATGATTAAAATAAAGATCCTTAATGTCCTATGGATGCCGAATAAACCTTCAGGCAGACAGCCCTCCTGAAATTAATGACACGCTATGCAAGTGGGAACTGCCTGGGCAATGCAAAATTGAGCTAATGAGAAGCTATCACCACAAACATCATTTAACAGGAATTGCCTCCATGCAAGAAATAGGTTTGGGGCCACATGGGCATACCAGTAGGTTTTTTTCCTCTTATTTTACTTTTCCCAGAGGGAACTCTGTTGAACTTCTGGTCATTTCTGCTTGTCTTGCTTTCACTCTAGCTCAACAACTGGTCTTTAGTTATAACATTCACCTTTCAAGATTTTTTATTTTTACAGTCTTTGCTTAACAAAATTATTCCATGCACTTTTTTTTTTTCTTGTTTGTTTCCCACAGTTGTATATCAATCTTCTTATTTCTTTGGGGGTGTTTTGGGAGTAGGTGTACCTAACTAGAAAGAAACAACACCACTTATAACACATGGAAAGAAATATGGCTCTCAACTATACTAGACACATGTTGACATACGTACACTGCCACACAATCCTGAATGTAATCAAAACAGGACTTGCAATTGTTAGTTTTTATGTTTTATGCACCATATCATTGCAAATCTTCCTTCTAATTCAGTATATTTTGATAAATCTTTAACTTTCTCACTAAAAAGTCATACATACTAGGAAACTGGTTAACTTTGGTGAGGAAGAACAAACATTTATTGACATTTATCCTCTAAAAGACAATCATCCATTGTATATATACACCCATTCAGACTGATGATCCTGATCTCATCTCTGAGAATGAATGAATGTCATCATCAGATCAAAATAAATAAATGAGCTATAGCTGACTGCCAACAGAAGGCTGTTAGTGTGTTTTGATTGAACAACGATGCCCTGAACAGCACCACAGCACATGTTCTACAGATCACATTCTCATACTGTGTTTTCTAGGTAACAAATCAGGGACACATATCATTCACAGCATCTACTTGCTGTCTTCTGGAAGATAAAATACCACTCATATCACCCCAAAACATTGCAGCATTGCTGTAATTTTCTGCTGGGGTTGGACTATAAGAGTAATGATTACTAGCCACTTTCACTGCTACTATCCCATGCCAATTCTTACAGTTGCCCCCTTCCTCTCCCCAAAATCAAACAATACTTTTTTCTATAATAGTTGAGCATTCGGACAGACTAGCAACAGGATACAGTCTTTCATTAAGGTTTGAACTTAGACTTGAATGTATATTGTTTTGTGGGATTTTTATCCATACTCTAGCTGCATGGGAAATAGATGGCTGTAGTGCCATGAAAAAAAAAAGTTTCAAAATCAATTCTAGACAGTTCAAAGACAAAATATTAATTTTTAACTAATGAAAACCATCCCTCCAGTACTTGGCTATGCTGTATATACAAAGGCCAAAACAACAAATGCTGCAAACTCTTTACAATACATGCAGATTTTCATTATCGAAATAGCTGTGTGAAATCAGCTAATAGATAACACAAGGATTTCAGTTTTGAAATCATGACACATGCATTTTATATCTGTTGAAAGGTCTGTTTTGGAAAGCTTGTAGTTGGATGATACAGAAGGGGGAAGATGTGTTTGGTTTCTGTCCCAGTCTCAGTCTCTGAACTCACACCACTCAGGCACCTCCTGACATGCAAACCAGCTGCTCAATTGCACATACTCATTAGATGTGTTGGAAGAAAAATCTCAACAGTTATCGAAGTTACACACATTGGCTCTTTAAGCATAAGAAAAAATTTCTCACTATGATCCCTGACATGTAGGTTTCATTGAAAAGTTGACTTCCTGCTGCACTGGCAAAAAATTCTCTCTAAGGGAGGACTGTCCACAACTGGCATCAAAATAAACATGCACAAGCTTCAAAAGCACTGGAAAGATGATTTGATATTACACAGGAAACTAATCTGTGAATCACAACATCTAAAAGCAGACTTCTAAAATGCACAAGTACATATTTTTTAAAACTTTTTTTTTTCCCCTATATCCATAAATATGGATAAGGGCCATTATACTGACCTACATCTCATCCCTACAAAAAGATGAAAGCATTTGTCGAAAATCTCCATCCTGCGGAAGATGCAGCTATGTGTTTTTCAAAGATGCCATGTGCTCTGCTGACCAGACTTGCTCTGAGTTCTTATTTTCCTCTCCCAGTGGAGGGAAAGCAAACATGGTTGGCAAACTGGAGTGGAGGAGGAATGAGTTGAGCTCATCTAAAGCAGCCCATGGTCAGGAAAAGCTGGGATTTTTAACCGTAATTTTTGTTCATTGCATTAAGAATGTTATTTCCCCCCCCCCCCCAAAAAAAAAGGTTTGTTTTCTCCCTCTGCAATGTGTATTATTTTTTATTATTTATTAAGAGGTGACAAATATAGACTTGTCCCCACATACACATGTTGATGTATGATCAATAACCTGTTCTAAGAGTTGATCAACGGTTTTAAGAATGAAAAGCAAAGCAAAGACAATTTCTCTATGTTAAACATCCTAGAATCACTTTTACTTCATTGTTCGAAATACAGCACCATAAAAAAAGCATTACAAAATCAAACACTTGGCCATTCTTTAGAAAGCAATTCTTGTTAACTTTCAAAATTTTTCATCACAATAGCTTTCTTTTCTGCATCTGCAATGTTCATTTTTGAAGATGTCATCATAAAACTGTTCTGCATTGACTGTTTTTACTGTGATTACAAACCATCACGCTAGCTATTTTTAATTGGTTTTCTTAAAAAGCTCCAAGATACAATTGAGAATATAAAAATATTTGAAAATTTGCACAGATTTTACTCTAAGGTTTTTTCTTACAACCTCTAAAATATTTAAAGTGAATATATATCTTTCCCCTCTCATGCATGCATTTATATGATGTTCCTTCTTTCTGTCTGTTAAAAATGTTATCTTTAAATACTTATTTCTTATGATATAAAAATAAAAATAAATCAGAGCAAATGAAAGTCAGACCACAGCAGTCTTACAGGAGACATTAGAATAGTAGCTACTTATATGGTAAAATTTCATCTTAGAGCTACATTCACCATTCATAAAAGGATATTTTTAATATATTGAAAATACAAAGTAAACAAATTATTAACAGACTACACTAAACTTCATCTTAAAAGAAACGATACGCTAAAGAAATCATTTCTAACTAATACAGCTTGCAATCAGAAAACAGGAGTTGCTAAAGTCACATTTTTTATTTATTTAGCTTTGATGTATGGAGAACTTGATTCTTGACAACTGTCAACATATCAGGATTTAACTGAGTACCAGGAGCATGGACAATTAGTTCTCAAAATTATTGAACAAAACTAAACCTAATTGCACTGACAAGCATATTAAATTTTTTGGATTTTATGAGGTCCTCTATTCTTCTGTCAACTGTGTGACTACATACTCCAGAACCAACAACTGCAAGGATGACACACCAATGTCACATAAACAGTATTTTAACACAGTCTGAAAATGTACTGCACAAAAATGTGTTAGGATAACAACTACCCTTGTTAAATAAAACAGAAAATAAAGGCATTAAAGGTATAAATGGGACATCCTGCAGAATACAGAGCTGACAAAGCTAATGAGCATCTGGAATGGATGGTTCTCAGTTTCCATGTGCTTTTAATAATATTTTATAATTTAAGGAGCAGGCTTCCATTTCTGGAATAAAACAATCCTGCTCTTCTAATTTATTAGCTCTCAGATGAAAGACAAACATACAGCTACTCTAAATTCCTTCATTTCTCAAACTACAAAAAAATGAATGAACAAATGCATGTTTGAATGGAGGAGACATGTGACAATAAGAATTATTCCTTTGAGATTACAAGGCACTTCTGAAATACCTCACTGTACTTTCAGTTCAGATGATGCATAAACTTAGCTTGGTATGAGATGAAGAAAATAATAGTGAAAAAATCTAAATGTTCTAAATGAGAAAAAAAAAATCTAGTAATCAGACATGCAATCATTAAATCTAAAACTTTAAGATTGTTTTTTATTTACTTACATGTTACAGGATAAAAATCAACCAAAGGAGTCTGCTCCCTCAGAGCCAAGTAAATACATCTACAGTTGCTGTCAACTGGGAAGTGAGCATCTCTAGCTGTCTCTCCCCTGATATAATCCCAAACTGCCTGTTCTCTCAGGCTGTGCTCAGAACCTCTTAGCTCCACCAACGTCTTCTCCACAGAGCTGTGCTTACAGATCTCCTCTCCCCCATACTTCTGCAACATCACCCAGTGCTGAGGTGTATGTGCTACTGCTCTCCCACAGGCATGGGTCAAGTTAGCACATGCAGGAAACAGAAGAGGAAAAAAATAAACCAACCAACCCCCAAACTCAAATCCAGATGCTATGCTTTTTTGAGGATGCACAATTTCCACAAGCTAGCTTTTGTTAGCAATAGCTATTGTTCATCTGTTAAGCATTCCCAAATCACAGCTATAAAACTGAAATCATTTAAATTCTTTTATAACCAATCACAACGGCACATACAATGTACACTACCTAAACTTACTGCAAGGTTTGGGGTTTTTAAAGTCTACATCTATTGGAGAAATCAAAAGGGTCAGACACAAAGTTCTGACAGTAATAGGTACCCTCCAACAGAAAGATAGCAATCAATTACAAACCATTTGTAGAAATTGTAGAGCTGTCACAGACTCATTTACAGCTGCAGATAGAATCAAACTACCTTTGATTGCCATGCCATTTTCCTCCCTTATACCTATAAAACTAGGACAGCTTCAGGAAATTTTTCAAATTGCACTAGCAGACCTGCACACCAACCCAAGAAGTGAACTGCAGTATGGTGTGGATGGTTACTGCTGCAAATTGTGCTCAAGCCATTAATACTGCTAGACGTGACACATTTGTGGCTGGAGAAAGGGCAGGGAACAGACCTATCTGTTTTCTCCTCTTTATTTGAGCTGTAATTGCAGGACCTAATATGGAGCATTGGAGCCAAATGAGTGTGCTTAGAGCAACAACTAGCAAATTAATAGTTCTCTGTGGTTTAAAATCCATCTGAACTTTCCCTTATTTTCTGTCATCTACTGCACTTGATACAGACAATCAAGATTGTCTTTGTTTTTTTGCTAAAAGCAAAGCTGATGCCCCAGAACCTCATTCCTTCCCAGCAGGACGAGAGCTCAGTCATGTATATCTGCTTAACATGTCAGGGGCAGTGTGTATCCTGGGCAAGTAGGGCTCCCTGCAACACCCAGGGGAACCTGGAAAGCACCAAGGCATCCTAAGCCTTGGGGTCACCTCTGCTGTGATCCCACAAAGTTCCCTGCCTCTAAAACACTGCAGAAGCCCTAAAAGAAGATAGTAGAGAAATCTAAGGGGAGAAAAATCCAGTTTATTCTTGCCTGGTTGCAAAGGGGTTTTGGTAGCATAAGCAATGTGTTACACAGTGTATAGGTTATCTCTGTGAGAATCCCCTGTGCAGCTGATGGGCTGAAGCCCCACAATCCCCAGGCTTCTCTTTACTCTCTAGGGAAACAGCATAAAAACACCTTTATAAAACTGAAGCAGATTACAAAGTAGTTCAGTAATTTCAAAAGAGAGGATCATCAACTCTCAGTTGGTACAGCTAGAGGCTCAATATATTTGGTCTTCTGAGTTTTTACATTCTGCCTTCTCCACCATCTACCAACTTTTCATACAATATAGTACAAGACAATAACATGACTCCAGCTGATGTCAAACAGTAACTGCAGACACATAAAGGTTCTCCAAATTACGGTGGGAATCACTGACTCTCAAACAATGCATCTCTCCAAGTGCACAGTCCGGTCAAAAAATATTGACGTTAAACAAGCATTGCTATGGTCTCTGCCATCTTAACAACAAGTCCTGGAAGTATCAGCAAAAACATAAACCAATCTGAATCAGTTAGAAAGCTAGAGCAGCTTTACTGTTTTCTGCAGAACTGGGTTCAAGCAACACAGAAAGGTGAATTTCACAAGTCTTCGTCTGTTTACCATTTGCTCCCATCACGCTGCTTTTGGAGATGCAGCAGCTATGCTGTAGATGCTGATTTCTCAGGGTGACTTCAGGATAACAGAACACAAAGTACAGCTAATATGCATAATAGTTTTTCCAAATTAGTTCCTACATTAAATTATTTCCCACAAAATGCAGAATGTTAACACTACAGTACTGTCTTTTTGTTCATAAGGATTGTTATTTCAAGAATGTTCTTACCCTGAAAGGTGGATCCGTCTTCTCCCTGTGTGGTACTTGGTCCAGGGTTCCATCAGTACAGCTCCTTTTCAAACTGGACGTGACATCAGGCACATTACTAAAATCTACATTCAAAAGAAAAAAAAAAATAAACTAGAGGGTTACAGGATGGGAATAGGAAAACTATTTGCTTTTATATGCAAATACTTTCAGTGTCTAGTACAATTACTATAGGGGGAGAGAAGGAATACAAAGTCTGCACTCCTCTCCCCACCCACCAGAAAACCACACATGAGGTCAAAGCAAGGAGAAGCTATTCCTGGAAACTCTGCTTTCAAGACAGCAGCTGGACATCTAAGACCATCTGAAGCAACACACATATTTGACCTACCAAAACAAACCTAATGTTCCTGCTAACAGTGTGCTTTTGAAGATAGCATTGTCTATCATCAGCACACTCTGTGGTAAGACAACCAGTGAGGATAATTAAATGCACTCAGTAGTTCTCCTTGGATGACCACACTATTGTTCAACAGGACTTAATCCTGAATCCCTTAAAGACTTAAGAAGGAAAGATAATTTTGCTTTGGAACAAACACCACAGTTCATAATACAGACAAAACCCCTTCTTGTTCCTAATAGTTAACCAATTTTAGCAAGTTAGGAGTCCATGTACATAGTAGCTGGCACAACACAAAAGCCAGAGGCGACACTGGTCTGCTCGACTTTTTTGACAGGCTGTACCTTTCAATAACATTTACGTGCAAACTCAGTATCTACCCAACGATGATGAACATTCATATAAAAATGATTTTTTTTTTCTCTTTACATTTCCTCAATTAGGTACTTAAAATCTGCAGAGATGTTTACATGGAAACTCTAATTAATACTCTTAAAAGTGAAGGAGTGATTTTTGATCTGCACTATTATTAATATGAGTAGCTGAAAACTCATACAGCATCCACTAAAAAAAAATTAAAATTAAAAATTTTAGCAATCTCATATGATAAAACAGTAATAAAATGAACGTGGTGCTTTTTTTACCTTTTTTTTTATTTAT
>JAOEGS010012952.1:148115-185590 GCA_025447755.1 Corythornis vintsioides | reverse complement strand
AGCCTATCCAGGTCCCTTTGGATGACATCCCATCCCTCCAGCCTTTCAACAGCACCACTCAGCTTGGTGTCATCTGCCAACTTGCTGATGGTGCTCTCATTGATCAATATCATGAATGAAGATATTAAACAATACCACTTGTCACTGATCTCCATCTGGACTTTGAGCCATTGACCACCACCCTCTGAATGTGACCATCCAGCCAATTCCTTATCCACTGAACAGTCCACCCATCAATCCATATCTCTCCAACTTGGTGAGTAGGATGTTGTGGAGGACCATGTCAAAAGCCTTGCAGAAGTCCAGAGAGATCACATCAACAGGTCGTCCTTTGTCCATGTATGGAGGGTGCTGTCGTACCCACAGTTAAAGTTACTGCCTCGACTCACGGTCACACTGAAGAATATCTCCTTGTTAACAGACAATAAGGCTGTACTCACCTCTGCATGGTGTTTGCTGAAACAGGGGTATTTGCAGGGCTGTCAGTCGTCTAGCACAATGCTGACAGCAGAGCTGAGCCAGGCTGAGTTTCACAAGAAGGGCTCGAAGGGAGTTTGAGGCCAGTCATTTCCCAAGACACTGGGAAATTCCCTCCACGTTTCCACAGGAAGAAGATGAGTAAAGGTGATGTTCATTTAGGATGCTGGACACGATGTGCCATCGTAGCTTTCCAGTGCTTGGGTATGCAGACAGACTCTACTATGTGGTCCTCTCCCTGCCAGACACAAACCAGTTTTGAGTGTTCATTAGAAGGAGCCCAGATGACTTTGCTTAGCATGGACTACAGGGCATTCCTAAAAGCTGCTTCCATGCAGAGAGGCATCGAGCAGTGGGGAGTCTGCAGTGATACTTCTGACTGTCCGAGCTGGCTCACAGGGAAGGTGCCCAGTTCCAGCCTGGGCTGCTCCCAGGGCAGCTCAGGCACTTGTCATCCATCACCCTTCCTGCCTCACTCTCCGCAGACACCATTAAAGAGAAGCTGCAGTGTGCAGGGTTGTGTCAGGGAAGGCACCTTGCAGGGTATGGTTATCTTCATTACCCTCCTTTCCCTCTATAAGCAGTTTGCAGGGTCAAGCCAGCAGGCAGGTCTCAGAGAGGTCCCTGCCTTAGTGTGGTGTAGTGGCTCTTGGGCAGTTCTAGGGATGTTCTCAGCAAGCAGCATTTGTCTGGGCTGTAATCCTGAACTAGTGATGCTGGAGAGTAGTGAGAATGGTGGACAGTCCTCAGGGACAAGTGGCCAATGTGCATGTTGAGGAGCCACTTGGAGAAGTAGAGACACCAGGGCATGGAGGCACTAGAGGGAGCCTTAGCATCACAGATCATGCTCTAGACTCGAAGTGGGAGCACTGGTCCCAGTCAGGGAGAGAAGGTATCTCCAGAGAGGAGCAGCAAGTTTCCCCCGTGACCTGGCATCCTACCTGGCTGTGGCTTTTTAATCCCTGATATATGTTATAATGTTCTTTAAGACCTCAAGAAATACTGTTTTGCTTAACAAAAAGTTCTGGTCTGACATCAGGCAGACAGCTGGCTCTGTGCAGCTGCAATGGGAGGTAAGAAAAAACAGTGGCAATCAGTGGCAGTTGTCAGACTGGAGAGACAGGAGTTTTTACAAGGCACAGGGGAGCAGAAAGGCTCCAGAGCCATGGGTATTCCCACGGGATGGGGAGCTAGTGTGATGCATCCCTGCAAGCACTCTTAGACTGATGGCAGGGATGTGGGAACAATTTCTCAGGCTTTTGTGCTCCACTGGGTGTCCTCCAGTTAGCACCATTTAGGAGAGCTGAGGCACTGGAAGAGGCTGGAGTCTCTTAATTTCCCCAGCAATATTCTCATTGCATTAGGTTTGGACACGGAACAGGGTCACTGGTTCATGATCTGGTTGTTGGAATCTCCCCCTGCCACCTCTGCCACCAAGGACCAACACAAAGAGCAAGAGACAGAGTCTCTGGGTTAGCTGTGATTGGGCATCAGGGCTACAGTGGGGAAGGCACTGGGAAAGAAATGTATTTGTTCCAAGTACAACTGCAAAGTGTATCTTCGTTTACAGTGCTTGCACTGGGCCAAGAGTTGCTTTCAATGGGGTAATCAAGCTTAGTCCAGCAGAAACCAGAGGAGCAATCAGAAGTGAGTGGTGAGCTGGGACCATGAACAAAATCTCTATCACTCCTGAATGCTCTGAGAGGCTTTTGTTTCCCCACAGAGACCATCCCTCAAACTAGCCCAGATCCTCTGCACAGCCTCCACGGGTGTATTCCTGTAAGCAGCTTCTCACCACAAAGGCAGGAGGAAACATCAGGCAGCAGCCTGCAATGCAGCCCTGACCTTTTTCTCCAGACCTGCCACTTCCTCCCACTCTCCCCAGAGCTGGCACAACTAACAACTGGTTTCCTCTTGTTATTTTTCCACCTCCGCTCCTTCCTCCAGAGGGGAGGCTGTGCTGGTGGCCCACGTACTGGTGACTCACAGGCTGAGACCTGTGAGGAGCCAGCTAAGCCTGGCCAAACTTAGTAACATCTCATTTTCCATTGCCTACACCCTGGCTGCTGCTTCTGGCTGGGTTCACCACTGGAGACCTTCTCCAGATACCTGCAGGGTTGGGGAAGACCAACCTGTTTCCTTTAAAGTTTTGGTAATGCAGGATCTGGGCTGAGATGGAGCAGCCCCTGATGCAAATTCCTTTTTGGTGATTATCCAGCTTCCTGATAGTGGAAAACTCTGAGATGTCCTGGACATCAAAGAGTTTTTCAGGCTTTGGAAACATGTAAATAAAGACACGGAGAGAGAACGGCCTGGTGGCTGCATTTTTTTCTGGAAGCATTTGAATGATTTGACGGGAGCTTAGGGGTTTAAAAGCTGATTCCCCTCTGTGTCAATCAGCCTGATCCATCTGGCTGGATGTCCTCAAATCCATAAATGATTACTGCAACCATAAAACAGAGCCTGCAAGGTGGGGAAGGATGATCTTCAAAGGTGTAAGTGCTGCCATGGCTGGAAGCTGGAAAGAGGCAGTAGGTGGATGATGACCATGGCTACCCAGAGGCTGTGCCAGGCTGGCAGGAGATAAGCAGGCAGGGCACAGAGACCCAGCTTCTGGGAAGCAGCACAACCCCCAGACAGGAGCCTGCGACTCAGCGTGGCACCGTGTGTCGGAGATAACGCTGGGGGGGGAGCAGCCACGTGCACCCAGACCACACTTGTCACTTTAATGAGATTTTCCAGAATATTTTTTTTTTTTTTTGCCCCAGTAATGGAATAGGAAGCTTGCCTGCCCGTTCCCAGGGCTTGGGAGAACACGTGCAGTTGATGTGATACCTGCTCAACCTGCCCTGCCTGAGAGGCCGGCTGTTGGGAAGGAGGGAGCAGATCCATGGGCACAGTGTGTGTGGAGCAGCTGATGGCTGCAGGGAGGAGGCACGTGGAGGCGGCTGGGAGAAACTGAGAGGTCTGACCTAAATAGATGCTGAGCTAATTTATTCATTTCTCTGCTTTATTATTTAACACGACTTCGAAACAGCTCAGGACTTCTGGTTCCTCTCAGCTCTGCTGCTGACGTTGGGATGGGGTTATTTTTGACCTGATTTTTGCATCTCTCATGCTGCAAAGTGCAGCACAGCCTTGCTCAGCACCCTGCTCTCCCATCAGGAGGGCCATGCATGCTATGGGAAGCTCCAACACAGCCCCTTTCTAGCCAGAAGCACGGGAAGGACTTATTTTAAGTTATTTTGAGCTTTTGCTTCCCCTCCTGCCCAGGAAGGTGTTCAGATTTTGGCCTGCTTTTTGCACTGCTGATAGGAAGATTTAGCTCCAGTTTAGCTGGCTGGCGAGAGGATTGGTGAGCTGGTACAGCAGGAGGCAGCCTTCAGCCTCCCCGACATCTCGCCCCGGGGCAGGCTGCCAAATGCAGCTCCAGGCTCTGCAGCACGGGGGCTTTCAAGGATAAACCTGGAGCCTTTCTCGCTTCCAGCCAGCCTCCTCTCTCCTCAAATCCTAGCAATCCCATGAAACACCATCCGTGAGGAATTTATTGAGAAGGACACAGAGCCCCAGCTGTTTGGGCTGCAGTTCACCCATGGGCTGCACATGTACTCTGAAAGCTGACAGCACATTTTAGTGCTGCTGAGGTTTAAAAGCCACAAGCTGGGATAAAAAAACCCAATAACTATGCCATTGCAGGTTGTGTAAACCTGTACACTGTTTCTGTGCAGGTAGTTGCAAGGGACAGAGTCACTCCTGCGTGAAGTGGTCTCTTACCAGGATCCAACAAACCCAGCTTGTGCTGAACAGTGCCCATTTATTTTGTTTTTCATTAGGATTTGTCACTTGATTTATAAATTTAGTGTTGCACCCAGTTATCCAGCACATCTATTATGATTTCTTTAAATGGATTATTCATGGACCTGCTTGATTCCTTCAAGATTTCTGAGCAGTAAAATGAACCCTGATGCTATCTAGCTCAGCAGCAAAAACATTTCAGCTCACACCGCCTTCACATTGCTGGAGAGTTTCGTGATGTTGCTGGGGGTGAGATATTGCAAATTAGCAGAAAGGAAGCAGTTAACGAGGCTGCAAGTTAAAGTCTTCCAAACTAGGAGGCTTGAGGCACTGAAGGGTGGCTGTAAAGGTGGGTGCTGCTCTGCCTGGCACAGCCAGTCCCTTTTCTTGCCTTTGCGGGCTGAACTGGGGGTGTTCAGATACTTTGGTCAGAGACCCTCACAAGGCTATAAAGGGAATGAATAGACAGAGGCAGCCAAACTGATTTTAAGATTCTCTTTCCCTCCCTATATCCTAGACCAGAGTTTGATGGATGATGCTCCAATTTTTCTAACGAGGACAGAAAAGGACAAGGCCATCCCATAGCCTTCGATGTCTAGGGGTATGATACCTGCACCTTAATTGCATCAGACTGATTAGGATGGAGTTAAGGCCAATTGTCACCCTGGGATTTATGAACTGTTATGTGGGCAGAACTTCTGTTCTCCTCCATGGTTGCAGGGGGTGTGATAACAGGGAGAGAGTACTTCACTGAACTGGCTGCTGGTTTTGGAGTGGGCAGCAGGTTGATTTTTAGCCTCAAGGCAAGGGATCCAGTTTGGCTGACAGCTCACGTTTATCTGTGCAAAGAGAATTATTGGGAAGCTGAGTTGACAAATGCTGCAGCTAAAAAGGAAAATAAACTTCCACATAAAGATAGCTTGTTTGTGCAAAGCAGAGAAGGAATAAAGAAGCTGACATTAAACCCACTGCTTACCTGCAGATCATCTGATACCATGACTGAAAACTTTCATTTGCAGGAGCGTAATCCAAGATGTTCTTTCTGCGAAGCAAGAAAGTAGGTTATTGCTCAAGCAGACCTGGGGAGGGTGAAAAAGAAAAGCAGGGCCTGATCTTGCCAGGTGCTCTATGCCCTGCTCTCCCCATTAGTGGGGCTGAAACCCCAGGGCTGGCAGCCTGATTTGGGGGTTTGGGGAGGAGCTTTAATGCAAGTCCTTTCCAAGCCTTTTAAAGGGCTGTGCATCAGGCAGGGTGTGGAGCCCCATAGCCCTGCCTTCAGCTCCTGCACCTCTAACCCAGAGACCTGGAGGCAAGAGATGTAAACCAGTAGTCCCCAGGACAGTGATACAACGGAGCATCCAGGGCTGCAGCTCCGAAATGTCAGCACTAAAGCTACAGATATTACCCAAAGCCACCACTCTGGTGTCAATTGGTGATGTTCATTAGGGAGAGCAGGGAACTTCTTCATGGTATTGGGAATAGGGACATAAACCATAAAGTTAAGCCAATCAGGTAAGCTCAGCCTCAGAGGTTTCTGCATTAGCCCTGCTAGCATCCCACACCCTGACATGCAGATGTAGGTTGCCTGTATAGACACAGGTTTGTTCCAGGTACCAGCAGTAACTGAGCTGGTCCCTGCAGGAAAGGATGTACTGGGACATGGGACTGCAGAACAAAGCATGGCCCTCCCCTCCTGTATCATCCTCATCTTAAGCAGTCATTTGTATTAAGGATGGCCTGAGTTATGATTTGGCTGAGATTAAAACACATTTTCTTCCACAGTGATTTTATCCAGGCTTTTCAAACCACTTCATAACTCCATTAAATCCTTAGGAAGTCTCTGGCAGGTGTATGCCTCTAAATGTCTGTTGTACCCTTGGCAGTCAGCAAACCTGACACATCCAGAGGCAATGGGGAGTGTCCAGCAAAGATCTGCAGGCACGTGATCTTTGAGCATTTTCCACTAAAGCTCCAAAGTTCCAGAAGCTGAAGCTTCTTTCAAGTGTTTTGATGTAGAAATCAAGCCACAGTGGCACAGAGGCAGGAAGAGTATGCAGGCCAAATCCGTGGAGTCCTTCCTATGTCAGGGCACCTGAAACACCTCTCCTTCCCTCCCTGCCCCATGCCATCATGCTGCCAACATATCAATAGCTAAAGAATCCTCAACAATTTCAGCTAAAACATTTTCTTGCCTGCTCTGGCCACCTGAAAAAAACCTTCTGTCCAGATAGAAGTGCTGCATTTCTAAAAACAGCTCTTCCTCCTGCCATGAAATATTTAATAAGAGAGGAGCAGCAGGGGAAACCACGTTTTACCAAGGCAGGATGGCACAGCGCCGGGAACCACGGCTAGCCCAGTTGAAATAGTAATCAGATGGCAGATGCTCACAAGGCACAGCTTGGGTGCAGCCTCCCACTGTATGCACTCCCCTCCACCACTGGCTGCAGTGCTCTCCACAGCATCCCCAGCATCTCATCCTCATCCTGACAGCTCCTGCACCAGCTCTGGCATCTGAGGGTCTGATCCAGCATTGCAGATCCCCACAGGGGAGATGGTTGGGGTGAAAAAGCAGGCTGGGGTCTGGGTGTGCTCTGCGAGCCCATCCACGCATTGCAGATCTGGTGAACAAAATCATACTGACCTGGAAAAGAAGTAGTCATCAGGACTGATAGGAGAGCAGTGGTGCCTGTGCACCAGCTGTGGTGGGACAGAAGCAGAAAATGCAGTAGCCCTGGCTCTCACAGCCAAGGGTCACCCCTATCATCACCACCTTCCCTGCTCTGACATTCTGGGGGGACGGAGGGTGGCAGAGGGAGGGTGTTGGTGAGTCTCTGTGCTTTGCAGTTGCTGTGGCAACTGTGCTGTCTCTGGCGGCCGAGAACACGTGTCCAGCAGCCAGCCAGAGTGTGAGCTGGTTACTTTCAAGCAGATTTTTTTTTCCCCCCTGCTAGAAGAAACTCCCCCTTGGTGCCCACCACCAGCAGCTGGAGCCCAGGAGGTGCTGCTGAGGCAGAAGCAGAGCGCAGGGGGTCCATGTGCTGTTCCAGTGGGATGCTGCTGCATCCTCTTGCTCCTGGGCAATCTTCTGCATGTGAGTCAGACTCAGCACCTCCTCCAGACCCTCTGCTGCTCCCCCCCGGCTCCTTGGCGAGGACAACCTGCCTTTCCCTAATCCAATCTCAAAGGCAGGGTGAGTTGCTGCAGTCATCTAGGCCCCTCCCCGGGGCAGCTCAGACCTGAATTAATTTCCACATGAATTAGAGCATCTGCTTTGGAGGGGAGGGGTCAGTCTTGTTCAAAACATTCTCAGCAGTGGAGGATCAGCACAAGCTTTGCTAAGTTACTTCCCTGATTAATGACTTTTAAATTAATAGAGCCTTTTCCAGAGGCTGGATTCATTGGGTGCCCATCTTGTAGGACTTTGCCTCCTAAATCCTGTTACTCTCCCTTTTCCAACACCTTTGCACATTACAAGTCCTGACTCACTTTCCCTTCCTTTTCTCTTTAAGAAACCAGAAAGAAAGAGCTTCTTGAGCCATCCCTGAAATGCTCTGGTGCCTCTTCTCTAAGCCTCAGTGGCTTGGCCATTGCACTGCCATTTGACCTCAAAGCACCTTCCTCCAGGATGCCACCCTTATACCAGGACCATCCTTTGGACATGTTCCACTGCAGGCACCCACATCCATTTGGAGCCCATAAGCCTGGTTTGGGATCCAGCCTGTGTATGTGACTGATCTCTATATCTCCAGAAATGTGATTTTATGTTCAGTTCAAGTAAAGTATCTCTTGCTGCCCTCTGTCCAAGACACCTAGCAGTTCACATCAGCCAATAGATAAGCAGGAGAATAAAGCAAACAAAGCTTAGTGCTAATGCTTTATGACTAGTGCTTGGCATTGGTCACCACCCATGTCTCTGGGTTGCATCTGTTCTGGTTTCATTTGTAGATTTAAGACCCAGCTTTGCTCAACTGCAGAGACCTGCCCTACCTTTCCAGAAAGCCATGAGCTCTGATTCAGCATTCTCACTACCTCTCTTTGGGATGGCTCTGGCCACTGCCAGTGAGGGCAGGAATTGCAGGAGGGTTTGTTCTTCATGAGAGGGGGAGGCAAAAAGGAAGTGGGTTGCTCCCACCTTTCCCATCTTGAGAGTCCACCTGTGAAGAGTTTCCTGATGGGAACTAAATTTTTCTTCCCCACGTGATCAGCTTCACCATGAGGCAAGAGATTACAACACTCAGGAAGGGGCTCTTGTCACCAAAAACAGTTTGGTTTTTTTTCACCCCAGTCATTGTTCAATAAGCTGTTTCTTAGCCGGCATTTTCGGGGCTGCAGCTGGAGCTTTATGTTCCCTGGGAAGTTTTCTTGAAGAACAGGTTGACCAGTTGGGGAATGTTTCACTGCTATTTTCAGCCTGGACCGATTTTCCTTTTCTTTTTTCTTCAAAGTACAACAAAAAAACCTGTCAACAAGTCACAAAAGAGTGATCTTAGTCTAAAATACGAGCCTTGGCATGGGAGGCCGTTTGACTCAGAAGCCACTTCCCATCTTTGGAGACTTGAAGTATGTTCCACTTCGTCATCCTGAAGGTCTTTAAATGCTTATAAAAACAGAGTTTATTTATCCACAGTCAGAACAGCCTATCTATTATCTTGAAGGCTGAATTCAGAAAGTTTCTTCAGAAATTTATTGGTTTCATTCCTACCAGTCTGAACAGAAGTTTTCCACAGAGTCTGTCAAAATACGAATGTCTCAATTCCAACTTCCTTCAGTCTTTAGCAAGACATCACATTAATTGTGTTTAAAAAGCACTTTTATTAGTTACTGAGAAAGCAGGAGTCTGGCAGCTCTTTGTGACCACTAGCTATTCACTTTTGTGTAGTCTCCTTTAACAGTGGTTTGATCCAGCACAGTGGTTTTCTCCATCAGCAAACTCAGCAGTGCCTGGAGCCAAAGGGACCAGCTCCAGGCAAGGATTATTGGCTTCAGGTCTCAGGGGCTCCTACTGCTGCCTGGGCAAAACCTCTCTGCCCCTGTCGAGGTTTCTCACATCCCTTCTGTTGGAAAAAAATAATGGAGTGGTGGAAGCTTGTGGTCAGCTTGAGGTGAGGGAGGTCCATGAGAGCAGGCATGAATACATACAGAATGGGATCATTTCATCCACATTTCAGGAGAACTCAGAGAACCATCTAACAGCCTGTAGGAGTTTTGGTTTAGTCTGGTTTTGCACAAGCTATTTCAGCAAACTGTTCAGCCTGGTGATAATATGGCATCTACTTCACAAGGGAAAGGTGACAATGAAAAAAGCAATTCCCAGTTCTCCAAGGGGCAAGGACATTTTCTGCCCCCCCATATGATCTCTGTGGGATGCTCTGTGATCACTCCTACCAACATTCAGTTATTCTGGAGCTGTGTGGGCAGCCACAAACCCAAACTGCCCACTTGCTTCCTTTCATCAGCCCTTCTGGCTTCCTATAGTCAACACCAGAGCATGTGGAGCAGGACACTTATTGTGTCTCAGTGCCTCAGCCAGCTTCAGGACACACGAAAGGTCCTATGATACCACCACCACAGCAAGGTACAACTGCATCCTTAGCATTTAATAGAAAAACTCAGCTCTACTACTCAGCTCTCATTTGCTATTGACAGTCCTGTTCTAAACAAGGTAACAGACGTGAAGTGGCATTAAATGACACAAATTGAGGTTGACCTCACCCTCCTGGCTGTTTTTCAGCACTCCCAATGCCACACCAAACTGAGTCCCAGCTTATGCTTCAGCACTGAAAATACTTTAAGGCAGTGCCAACACACACACACAAATCTCATATGGAAGGAGCCAGTACTCTGATAATTGAGATGTTAATGCTGAAAGACCGAGCAGGTTTCTCTTACCTGCAATGGCTTGGCTCTGGGAGCTTTTGAAAAGAAAATAAATAAATTGGGACTTACCTGAAATAGCTGGTGAATCAAAACTGAAGATTCGTGGAAGCAGCTATGATAGGAAGGAGCTTGTGTGAAGGGTTTGATTGTAGGATCCGTCCATGGTTGGGTCAATACATAAGTGTTAATGTTACAAGTTGCAAATACTGGCAGGGCTGGCAGGATTGCACCCATCCATCTCCACAAGCACCTCTGTAAGCACGCTTACACTCTCATCTTCCAGGCAGGCATGTGCAGATGCCCCGTGCTCAAGGATGGCCAGGATAAAGCAGAAGTGAGAGCTCAATATACATTGGGATCAAAGATGTTCCTGCAGAAATTTGTTGGATGCTTGGAAGGATCCGCCTGTCAACAGAACCCCAGAGAAATCAGCTTTCAGACAGAAGGAGTAGCTATGTCATGCAAAAAGAGCAGCCCAGCTGTTGTCACAACCTTCTTTGAGCCACCATCAGTTTAACACAAGCTCATCCAGGGAAAAGAAACGCCCTTAGATTTGAGGATGGGTGTCTGATACTCAAATTTTACAGCTACTGAAGTCATAAAGCAGCTGGTGATTTTGGAAAAATGCCTTCACAACCTCCCTTGCTGTCAGAGTGCCCTGGAGGACCTGTAGGCCTCTTATCTACAAGAGTGCAAAGAACCAAGCCCATAGGGCAATGAAAATCAGAAGGGTCTTCATACAGCACAGGCTCTTCATCTCTTTCTTTAGGACTTCACTCAAAATTTTAGACCAGAGAATTAACTAGATGAAGCAATTTGTTCAGTGCCAGTACCTGATGCGCTCACTTGTGCTGGTTTTACACCTGTGTTGGTCACCCATCTCACAAGAGCCATCTCTGACTTCTGGATGGATGAAGAGGAGAATAAGGTATTCTGTTATTTAGCCCCTTGGACATGGCCACATCCAGACTGAAAAACAGCCCCATCACATGTCCTTTGTGCAGCTGGGGAGAGCCTCAATTACATGGCAGTGGCTGTGCATGGGCCACCAGCCCTGTTGTTTACAGGAAGCACCAGTGCAGAGCATGGAATTAGAAAGACCACAAGGAAGTGAGGGATTATTTACTGGAGATTAAAGGACACAGAAAAACCACAGGACAAATCAGTTGGGCCTAAGTAATGGTTGCTGCTATTTCAGTTTTCCAGCTGTTGGCATTCATATTGGTCCTGCTATGACAAGAGAATTTGGGAGGAATTCAGCAGAATGGGTGGTTGCTCTGCTTTGTTATCTTCCCCCTGGCCTTCATTGCATCTCAGTGCCACACAAGGCTGGGCCGCTGCCATACGCCAAGTGAAAACATCTGCCATCCATCCCCACTGTTCGTGCAGATGGAGCTCCCACCACCACCAAAACAGCATGCCCAACAGCACCGTGGCCCTTTCTGCTGGATGCTGGGGGGTGACTCAGCCCTGACTCAATGGGAAGGTGGCCATGGACTGAAGCCCCAGCCCTGCCCCCTGCATGCTTAACGTGATCCTGCTGGAAATTACAGAGCTCTGGCAAATGCAGCGGGAGGAAGTCTCCCCTTGCCGAGGAGAAGCCCACAAGAGGCTCCCACTGACATTCCTGCCTTCTCCCTCCCTCACTCTGCATCCAGTCTGAGCAAACACAAATGGCATGTCGCCTTCATATTTGACCCAGAGCAGTGCTTGGCTGCTGGTGCCATACCACAGGCTCCATCTGGAGAGCAAATGGTAGCTCAGTAGAAATTATTTTATTTTTTTTTTAGTTGTTTGGCTTTTTTTCTTTCCTGGGGGGTATTTGTTTTTTGTTATTGTTGTTTTTGGTTTTGTTTTGTTCTCCCTACAACAAAGAGAAAGAATGAATGAGCTTATTTTACAGCCTCAGAGGAATATCCAGCCATTGTTATCTTGACACATGCTGCAAAAGTGATGGTTAAGAAAATAAAAGCTTATTCTTTCCTGAAAGTGTTGGCTGAAAAAAAAATACCACTGCAAAAACCCTTCCATGGACCAGCAGTAGCATTTCCATCAGCTACAAGACTGATCCACAACTCGGTGACTTCCAGATCAGGACCTGACCTGCTGCACATAACAAAAGGGAAGTGAAAACTGGAGTTTACTTCATTTCTGAGGGATCTGAAAAGCACTATAGACCCAGCCATCCCTCCTCTCTCAGGTGCCATACAGCACCACGTTCCCATCCTGGGCTCACAGCAGGCAGAAGGAAGGCAACACCATCCCTTTGCAGACAACAAAAGATACTCTATTGAGATACTAGAGTATCAATAGATACTCTATTTTCTTCTTCCAATACTTTACATCTAGCAAATGTGACGAGGTCTAGAAGTCCTCAGTCTCCCTTGAGGCCCAGGCACCTTCAGTGAGTATCTCAGTGCTGATGGGACACTGAGGGTGACAACCTCTGTTTCAGAGAGCCAGCACCACTAACAAGTGGGTTGAACAGCATTTTCTCCCCTTGGAGAGGAGGACTAAGAGCCAGGGAAGGCAGAGAAAATAGCCATGCCACATCTGCTCAGTTAATTAAATCAATTCATTTTAACCAGGACCTCTTGAATGATTACACTGCAGCCACCTCTGCTGGGAGATCCAGGCGCTGTCGCCTGCCACAGCCGACTCTGAGGCAGTAACCTGGCTCCAGAGACACGTTTCTCTTCACTCACCATGTAACTTGCTTCTGCCACCAATACACATAATTCTCCCTATTGCTGAAGTGGAAAAATCAACCTCAGAGTTTGTGAATGGTGATAGCGAGTTCAGAATCTGTGGCAGTCTTGTGTTCAGTGACACATGAAGGGAAAGAAAAAGAAACAAACAACCTATTAATAGAATAAATCATTGATCATTTCACTCAAACAAACTTCCCAGCCAAACCAGTGTTTTTTAAAAGATGGATTAAAGAGCAGCAGGAAATGCTGGCAAATATACTCTTTCCCTGTCACAGCTGCAATTCCACTTTCAAACATGTCTGACTTAGGAGACTGGCTTGGGTTTCTATGGAGGCATCCTGTTTTCTCCTGCTTTATTCCTGCTCAAAATGGCTGCAAAAAGGAGCTACACCAGAAGCCCAGTCATGCTGAGCTATCTCTCCCCCCCCATCCTCCTGCCCTCCATACACAGGCGTCGCTGGAGCAGTGATGGGCAGGACAGGGGTGGCTGAGATGGTGCCTGGGACATTTTCCTTCCTATTGCTAATGTATGCATCATTGGGGACATCAATTTAAGAAATAAACAGTGACTTTAAATCTATAGAATTGGGACATCAGCCCCTTACGAATATCAGCAGACAGCAAAATGGGGCCCAGGAAATTTTATCAGCTGTGTCTCCAACCCATGGTCTGTTGGAGAAGTAAAGCCCCATGAAGCAAATGAGAATTCATCTTTTATTCAAGGGAGGTACACACCTGTTCATGGCTGGGTAGTGCCTTTCAGAGCAAAGCCACCAACGAACGTCTTAAAGGGTTAATGTTTGAACAAATTACAATCAAGAACAAAATGGGGATTTAGCTTTTACTTGGATTTTTTTTTTTAACCTATTCAATAGCCAAAACTTTTAATCTGTGCTCCACAATCCAGCAAGACTCTCCTCTCTGTGCTGCTGCAGATGCTGGCTGTGCTTCACTATCTGGGGAGGGGGTGAGAGGAGGAGGAGGAGGAGAGGGCTGGTGCAGGGGGAATACATCCTGACCTGGTACTTGATGGATTCCCCTGTGCTGAGCAGGGAACTGCTGTGCTGCACCTCATTGTGTAGAGGTGCAGGCAGGGGACTGGCTTGGTGACAGCAAGTCTGCTCGGGTGCAGATCAAATGGCTTCATGGAAACTGGATCTAACTGGCCCAGCCTTGCGGGTTTTGATTTAAACTGCAGTTGTAAGGTGTGATTACAGGCAGGGGACACTGTGCCAAGAGCTCAGATGCAGAGCCAGAAATATATGATAACAATAATTTTAAAAAATCCTTCCTCTAAATTGACACATATTTTTCTATCATTAACCCTTTGCTTGACACTGCCAGATACCTGAGGAAATCCTGGGCCATCTGAGGACACATTTGGTGCTGCTGCTTCAGTCTGTGGGCTGTGAAAGGTATGTCAGTGCTGCAGAGGAATTTGGCCACTGAAGCACTAACATTTATGGGCTTGGCATTAATAACAACTACCCCCAAGCTTCGTAGGAATCGATGGAACCTTTCCTGCCACTGCACCTGAGAGCAAAGGAAGCAGATCTCCTCCCCAAAGCCCTGGGCATTGGCCAGTGATGACCGGAGCACTGGCTGTGTTTTGGCTGCTTGCTTTCTGTGTTACTCCTGCAGGCTGGAGAAGGAGGCAGGGCTTTTCAGGAAGTGGCTGAAGGAGATCTCTTATTCCTTTCTCCAATTAGCTGCCCAAAACTCAATTTGGCAAATGGAGACCTTTGGAGATGTTAACACAGTTCAAACCTTCAGCCCATATGGATAAAATCACAATTCAGTAAAATTGCTGGTTCTTTATCTTTATGCAGCGTCACCACACAGTTAATTTCAAGCTTTCCAGGAAGCTGTAATATATCTTTTAACCTATGAGCTCTTTTGCATGACACTGAAATAGGTCCCAGTCTATATACATCTGTTGCCAAGACAAATGTATGGTTCAGCAGCAGTAAAGAGGATATAAAAGACTCCCACGTTACAAATGTAGGAGGCAAAGGATATTTTAGCATGGCAGTGGTTACACTTTTGGCAGCTTTGCTATAATAAACTTTGTTTTCAGAGCCTTAAAATATTCCCTGTGCTGTGAAGACTGAAATATTTGCTTTCAGTGGAGCTGTCTCAGGGGTCGAGGCTGGTGAATGGAGCTCAGGAATGTAAGGGAACACAAAGCAGACGGAGTTAATATCACCCTGCATTTAAACAGGGTATCCCTCACAAAATGCAAATATTTAGTAATGCCATCAGGTCCTGGCAGAACTATTTCCATGAATGCAAATGAGCACTTATTAAGTACCTACATGCAGTATGCTGAACCCCAAGGCTGTTTCAGGAGGTGGCAAGGGAAAGCAGCTGAGCAGACAAGTCAAAGGCCAAAAATATGAGGGAAGAGGAATTTAAGACACCAACCTTGTGCAGGAAAAGTCAGTGGAGACCTCCACTGTCACCTAGTAGGATGATACCACCAGGTTCCTGTCTGGACATGAGATATCACTACCCTTGCTTACCATGTGTTTCCCAAGACATTCTGGACTCACAATCCACTCAGGCACTGAGTTACCTGTGGTGAAAATTAGCATGGAAGAGTCATACCTTAGTGCAACCTAGGATGGCAAGATTAGGTAAGAAACTGTGATCCAGGCAATTTTTTGAGCAGATAAGGAAAACTTGTCTCATGCAACAGGAAAGGGCACAAGGAATATTGCTTTAAAACTTTAGGATGGATTTCCAGACTCTTAGAGCCATAGCTGAACCAGAGGCAGAGCAGAGGGGAGCAGGAGAGAGGTGTCTTCCTACAGTCTCCTGGCCCCTGCACCCCCGAGTGACATTTCCCAGGGTCCAACCTGCAATAGCAAAGGGAAGTATCTGTGCCCATTCAGATCAGTTTGAACCAACAGTTTCTTGCAAAAGCAATATCCAAGAGTTCAGACGGGCCAGGTTTCAATAGCAAAGCAAGCATGGAGCCATGCTCTGCACAAGAAATTTCTGGGAAATGGGCAAATGTTGACCTAGTCCAGGGTATTTGCATAGTATCATGCCCAAGAGGAGCTTTGGTAGGTGCCTCCAGCAGGACTTCTCTGTGTCAGGTGCAGTTCAAACATCTAGAGATTTCTGTGGGTATAGAGGGCCAAGCTTAATGATGGCATAAATAACTGACCAATGCCATTTTGCAGTAATTTACATATACATACAACCCCAGAAGTTCAACCCAGTTAGTCACAGTTTCTAAGCCAGCAAGAAAAAAAGCCTTCTTATCATCAAGCCTCCTTAGAAAAGCTCATTGCTACTTGTGCTGAACTTGGATGGGGTCTTGGCATGGAGGATTTTGAGAGCATGTGATGGCATTATAGTTTCACACTAATCTGTCCTCATTGTGTGCTATTAATACAAAATAAAAACCATGGCTTCCTAATCCACAGGTTACTAACTGTGGGAAAAACTGTCACAGCCTTAGCAGGTGCTTAGAAGTGTCACACTTTTGTATTTATTTAATAGCAGGTGAATGTATAAACACATTGTTACTAACCTGAATATCTGGATTGCAAAACCCATGCAGATTCTCTTGCAGGACAAAACCTTCATGTCTTCAGAAGAAACTGCACAAAGCAAGGCTGCAGTTGTAGGGCTGTACAAGAGATGATATGACCCCTTTGGTGCACGGACAACTGCGGGGGTGGTTGACAATGTCTTACCAATAAATGTTATTGCCTGTGGCAGGTTTGTTTAGGATTCCTAGAAAAATAAAAGACAAAGAAAGAAGTTATTTTGATAGTAGATCAAGTATCAAAGGAATAAAAATAACCAGGTACTTTTGCAACCTTCAGGCTGAGACCTCTACCAGGAAGCCAGGTGTGTATTCCTGCCTGGGGTGAAAAGCCCCCTGGTTCAAAGAGGCAGCATGACATCACTGGGGCTCTGATCTCTGCAGATGCATGAAGCCCATGAGAAGGTCTTGATTTCAAGCTTCAGAGAAGCATTTAAATCTGTGTTCCCCTCTAACCGGAGAGGCTTTTCCCAAGGGGAAATCCCACATGGACCAAGGAGTGCTTCCTCCTCTTGTCTCTGCAGTGCAGCACAAGGAACCAAATGACCTCCTAGACACGAGCAATGAACAAGACAGTGAGTGTCTTCTGCCAGGACTGCAAGTCCTGAAGGGACACTCTTGTCCTCTATAAACCCAGCAAGAGGGTCCTGCACCCTCAAAGGGAGAATGCATTGGCTGACATTTTGGCAACCAGTGAATAAAGATAATGTAGTCCTTGAAATAAAATTAACCCCAGTCTCTGCATCACTGAACAAACTTTCCTTTGAATACCTCTCACACTGAGAAGTTACCTGGGTTCAGCCTCCCCTGATCCTTCTGCCCCAGCATGTGAGGCACCCAGTCCTAATTGGCTTAATAGGTACCTCAGCAGCAGAAATCACCTTAAGTTACCTTGGTCATGGAGCACAGTGGATCCTTCCACAATAAAACAGCACGGCAGGAATTATCCCAATCCATAATTGCTCTGAGAAGACAATAAACCAGCTCATGCTGGTGGAAGTAGCCACTCAGAGGTAATAACCCAGTAAGTAACAATAATGGCAGCAGCTACTTGATAAAAAGCAGGGAACAAAAGAGAAAGCTTTCTCCATTATACAAAGAACGGATGTTTTCTGTTTGCTTCCTTTGGTTCAGAAATGCATTTAGCTTTTTGGAGAGTGATGGAGCACAGCTCACCCACAAGCACAGCAAAAGTGGGTTTCAGGCAGGAGAAAGAAAATACATTTTTCCGTATTGAGATCATGGGCAGGAAAATTAGTCTTCTCTTTTTAATTTTCTTGGATTTCTACCCTGCCACTATCCAGGCATTTGATTTTCTTCAAATGAATAACTGCATATTGGTGGGGAAAAACCCCAAACCTCTGGGGTAATTTAAAAAGGGCATTGAAATACAGATGTGTTTGTTCCCCCCACCTATACCCTGTGAGTGCCTAAAATGGGGTCATGGGAGCATAAGCCATACTCATATGAGGAAAATCCCTAAAACCAGGGGCTTGCATATGACTCCCACTCTTTTGTGTGGCTTGTGACCCCTCTCTGCCCAAGCTACTCACATCAGGAGCCTGGCCCCTTGCCATGTTACCACTGGCTCCACTTTCCTGGCCCAAGCTATCAGGGCTATCGTCCACCAGCCCCTGCTGAATTGGTCTCTAAGATCAGGACACCAGGCAGGAAAAAAAAAAAAGAAATCAACCCATGCTCAAGTACCACAAAGGGCACTGGTGTAGTGAGGACAGGTGTATGGTAACACAGCCCCGAGGATGTTTTTTCTTGAGGCTCTGGTACAGAAGCAAGTGTTGGGCACCAAACACTCCAGTGACACTCATTTCATTCTCAGCTCTCTCCTGCTTCCCCAGAGATGTCACCTATCCACAAGCCACCCCCTGTGCCCCAGGAGGGCTGCTACAGGCATTGGAGCCTTGAGGGGGGTCCCACAAAGAGAACAGGACGTGGATGATATGGAAATAGTAACAAAGAAAAATCATCAAAACACGAAGGTGGAACAGCAAGACCCAGGGGGGATTTGCATGGGGTTTAAAGATGCAGGTGCCAGTGGGGCACGATGCAGCCCTGCTCCAGCTGCACAGAGGTTTGCCCTGCAAAATAAATAAGGCTGCAGACAGCCATCTGCAGTGAAGAGCATTCCAGGGGAAGGCTCTGCAGGACTGCAGAGGCTAAGCACTGCTCATTAAAGTGCTGGGGAAATGTGAATGAAGCAGATGAATGGATGAAGAAATGAATGAAGGAGGGAAGAGGAAGTGAATGAATATTGCATTGACTTTGTGCCTTTCATCTTGGGATGGCAGAGCTGTGCAGTGCAGCTGATGGGCAGGAACCACAGCGGTACTCCCTGGAGAAACTCCAGGTCAAAACAAATCAGATTATTTCCTGTTGACAGAGCCCTCCAGGGGGAGGCGAAGAGGGAGATGTGGCATATGCATTCATATTTGAAGCGTGAGGCTTTCCCCAAACAAAATCCCTCTGACTCCTCTTTAATCAATGTGACAGATCATTACTTTTTGACTTGATCATGTTCTTGCTATTCCAGACACCGCGGGATTTCCATGGCAACTACATCCCGGCCGTTCCAGGCCTTTTCCTAACCTCTATCATCTGCTTTTGAGTCACACCAGTACATAACCAGGAGAGATGAGCAGCAGGGCCACTAAGGTGTCTTTTGGTGTTGGGGATCCATTTGCAGACCGGGCCAGCAGCTTCCTTGAGCGAGGTTGGCTGCTCAAAAACTCTGTGCTCAACATGTTATGGTTGCTTAAATAAAGACTATTTAATCAGCTGCCCTTCATACCGGGACAAAAGAGATGCTGTATCCTGCCACAACATGTGCTGAATGGCTTTACCTGACTGTTATTGCTCTGGACTTAGGGGCCAGAGGCTCTTGGTTGAATTCTGGACCAGGTCATTGGCCCTGCGCTGTGAAGCAGCTGGCTAGATTTTCCATGCTCATATCATGGTGACTTCCCCAAGTACTTTGAGACAAACTGCTCCATGGTGGATCACATCCAGGGCAACCAGAGCCAAGACATCTTTGGTACTTGTGGGTCTAAGAAAGGGCAAAGTATTAAGAAGGGAAAGGAACATGTTTCTGTAATTCTGTCAGCTACCATGCAGGAACCACTCACATTGATGCAGGGCTTAGCACCGAACTGAGATATATTCAGACAACTTTAGCAAAATGAGAGGTTTAAAATAAATAGCATTGTAAAAGCTAGATTGAACAAGCCAGCCTATAAATAAAATAGGGTGAAAAGTTGAAGGCCTGGGGTTTACAGTGGGGTAGCCTTTATAGGGAGGTATGAGTGTAACCCAGGTCAGGGGTTAACCCCTTTGCCAGCTCTGCAAAGTAGCATGAGTGACTCTGGTGTCATCCAGCCTGGAGAGCTTTTCAAAAGGCCAGCTGCACAAAGTGCTGGATGGTGCTCCGGGGCTGTTCAGGCAGGACGAGAGCACAGTGGCTCCTTTTCAGCCTAACTCCCCCTGAGAAGTTTAGGCAGAGACAGCCCAGGCTGTGTGGAGCTGGAGCACTGCTCCCTCCACCCACACAGACACCATTTTGGAGAGAGAAAGAGGGAAAAAAACCCCAAAACCAAATCAGAAGACAAATTGAGACTTACCTCTGTGTTTTTGCCTGCCACCCCCATCAGCCCCCTTCATCCTAAGCATTCTCTTCCTCTTCAATCAAGGCCAATTTGCAAGAGAAGCAGCTTCCAGTGCCTGAGTGCAAAACCCTTTAATTACTGTCATCTGCGAGGCTGTGCCAGGCTCCCCTCTGGTGCCTTTTCATACTTTTCTTCGGAAGACAGTGCTCCAGGACTTGACGCCCCTAACATGCCATTTGTTAGGCTTTATTTTAAACAAATGCTCACAGCCTATTAGGAGGCTGAGGAGAAAATTTCAGGGGGGTCCATCTGTGCTTCTGCTGCATCGACATGACAACTGCAGCTGGTTAGCGAGGTGATTTTGGCTGCCTTGACTGGGTACCAGCCTGGCAGTGGTCTCCTGCCCTCAGCAGCTCACTACACACAAACCCCAAGAACTGCACTGCTCTGCCTCCTTTCTCTCTCTCACGTTTCTTGACTGGGCTCACAACAAGCATTAAACAGGGGATGTAGGTGTCAGTATAAATAGGGTCAGAAAGGGACAATGCAAATCTGGGGAGACCAGGTTGACTGTTAAATGAAGTGGCCCCAAAGCATCTTCACCTGCACAAGTCCCCAGGCCTGCATCCCTAGGAGCACACTCCCAATTGGCATACAATACTACTTACAAACAGCACGGGTTTGGGGATCAGCCAGGAGTTTTTCTTATATCCTGCATGAGAAATAATGAAGGCAGAACCTATATAAACCAATCTGGCACACCCAGCAAGCAGGGATGGGAAACCACCTTGCAGTAGCTGCCCTGCCCTGCCACACTGCAGGCAGGACATGGGGCTGGATGGCCTGTTGGGACAGGCCAGCATGAGTTGCCTTAAACACAGCCTGAGCTGACACTCTGCCAACCCAGTGAGTTTGGGCTCAGCACACACTGAGATACACTGGAAAGGATGCCAGAAGGTTTCCAGATGTCCTGCACCAGCACCCGTGTGACACACTCGATGAATTACACCCACCAGAGAAATCCTTCTAACATTTCATCTTTGGAGCCTTGCCTGTGGCGAGAAAAGCTGCAGAGGATTTCTGGAGAGCCTCTGCCAGTGGGTGGCACTACAAAACCAGCAGTATGGAGGAAACAGTAGAGCAAGGACACGGGGGTGGAACAGCAGCACAGCCACTGCACAGGCTATGCTGTGCAACTCTGTCTGGACAGCTGGAGGGAATGGATACGAGCATGGTGGGGATGCCAGAGCCCGGCTGGCGGGAGGAGGAAGGCCTCTGGGATGGGAAAGGGATGGATGGGCACAGTGGAAGATGAGGAGACATCAGAAAGGGGTTCAAAAGCACTGCAGTGATGTAGACCAGCAGCAGTGTGCCTTCCACAGGTGCTGCGGGGTCCGCCCAAAGAGCAGGAGTGCAATTCAATCCACATCCACACGGGACAGAGCCAATTCATGTACACACAATTCACAGATCACAGGTAGGAGCAGCTCATCAGCTTCCCCTCCTATACCGTAGCATTCTCTGTGCAGCTAAAAATAATGTGTCACCACAAAAGATAAGATCTCACCTCTGGGAACTAGATAGGCTCCTGCCCCACACCCTTTAACCCTGGTGAAGAACAGTGTGAGTGTGGTGGGTGTAAGAGCTTCTTGGCCATCTTGCCTGTAGGCACAAGACCCCTGGAATCACCCAGCATGACCTAGGGGACTAGGAGCCTGAGGGGAAAGCCTACTGCACCACACTTACATCAACTGCTAGCCAAGTGGGAAGGAAGGATCCTGGGGCAGCTAGGTAAACCTGATGAGTGGTAAAGCAGACACTAATCTGGAGGCAGAGCTGGTCTGAGGGTCCTAGAGCCCAGCCCCAGTTCTAAAGTGGCTGTGCTCCTGTACCACAAACTCCTAACACAGATATCACCTTCCTTTGCACTGCATCTATGCTTGATGTCCCATCCCCAGCATTTCAGTGTTGCCTTGAGAAGTTAATTCCCATAAGGTCTTCAATCAGATTTTAAATCCATTTCCAGCTAAAAATGCTCTGACCCCATCAAAAGTAGTAAAAACAAAGTTCATTTTTCCTTTCACCAACAGCAGCTGGGACAAAGCATTAGAGGAATGGTGCTATGTAGCCCCAGTCTGACTCGAAGACAACTAGGTTTTGTGCTGCAGGTGGGATGCCTTTGAAGAAGAAGAAGACAGAGAGACAAGGAGAGTGAACCATGAAGGAAAAACCACCTCTCTTGGGCTATGCAAAGGGAATTTGGCTCTGAAGGGCTGTAATGTCTGTCCAGTGGGTGGCTGCACCATCTGACAGCCTCTGCAGGAAGAGGCACCATTTCCCTATGCAGCATCTGCACAGCCATCTCTGCTAATGGCCATGTTCTCTGTCAGGAGCAAGGGCTTCATCCAGCAGATTATGGACTGGCAGGAGACACGGGATTGCAGCCTCAAAAGGAAGTTGCTCCCACATCAGATGATTTAAAGATGCAGCACCAGAGCTTCCTCTGTCTTCCTTCTGCAGGGAACACACTGACCAGCATGGTGGGGGTGGCTGAAAAATCCCATCTCCTGGCTGCCCACCCTGATGCTTACAGAAACGCCTTGGTACAACCTACTCTAGACTGGGGAAGAGCTTCAATTCTGCACTTCTGCTGCAAATGGATCTGATTTGCTTCTCACACTGAGCACTCTGTAATTACAGTACATCCCACTTAATCGGGATGTGCTTAATTGGGAAATCCACTTGCCAGGATGTCACCTAGGGAACCGATTTAAACTTGATAACACTTAAAAGCAATGCCTGCTGCTTTATAGGGAAGGTAATTCTACTACAGGGAGATGCCTTCAGGTGTCTGAATCATGCTGCTTCTTTTCACCAGCATCCAATGCTCCTGGCTGCTTGCTCCTGCAACAGATTTCTGCCTTCCCCTTAAGTAGGTTACAGTCAGGAAATGCACCAATTGCTCCTGCCAGCTCTCGACTGTCCTCTGCACCAGCTGAACAGGCTGCTATTGCCATGTGGGCCACCCCCCAAGCTGCACACTTGGCACATCCAACCCCCTTCCTGGTTTGAAGGTGGCTTTCCTTTCACTGCCATAACCTTTTTTGAAGAGGATGACATGCTTAGCCATTCAAGCTGTTCTTTGTAGCAGAAGAGGGGCCACATCACTGAAATCAGGGCAGACAAAGAGCTTTGGAGACGACCAGCATCCCTTATCATCAACTCCAGAATTTATCTTCCTCACTCTTCCCTCCAACAATAAAACATCCAAGAGAGGAAGGGAACATTGGAACAGCCCTTAAAGATGGAACACTAAGTCAAGCACTTTCAGAGGCCATGTTTTCAGTCTGGTTTCCTACAGAAAAAGGGTTTATGTGACTACACTGAGCATTTGTGCATGCACATACTGACCAAACTAATCAGTGAAGCTACCTTTTCCAAAGATAACAAATTTCCAAGGGTCAGTATCAGGTCCAATATTATTCAATATATTTATCAATGACCTGGATGAGGGGGTAGAGAGCACCCTCAGCAAGTTTGCTGATGACACCAAACTGGGAGGAGTGGCTGACACAGCAGCAGCTGTGCTGCCATCCAGAGAGACCTGGACAGTCTGGAGAGCTGGGCAGAGAGAATTTTCTGAATCTGGGTAGGAGGAATGAGATACCAGTTCAAGCTCCACTTCAGCTTGAGGAACACTGTCATTTACTGGAGCCATACAGGTTCTTTCCACTGCTACAGAGCCAAGCTGACCCCTCACCACTCCAGGGCCACTTCACCAGTGCCAAGGCAGTGCTGCCACCGACACACAGCTGAGTGTGGCAGCCCTTATCTCCTGCCTGGCTCTCTGCAGTCAGGTTCAGGAGAGTGCCTCTGGAACACAGAATGAGTATTTATGAGCTGGAAGTTTTTAAGCACGTTCCTAAGTGCCATGCATGTTCAAACCCATCCATCCCTGCAGAGCAACTGCAGCTCCCTGCTGCCAGTCTCAACAGGTAAACCCAAAGGGATTGCTCCTCACATCCATCTTACACTTGTATGAAAGGTTGCACAACAATCTGGAGGGTCAGCAGACCTCAAATCTTTAAATTAACCTTGTCTTTATACAAAAGCAGCACTTAGCATGGTTTATAGGACATGGATTTTGTGTGCTATGTTCATGCAAATTAAACATAATCATTTAACAACTGCCATTAACCAACTTTGCCACCAGCAAAATTTATGGCTGCATCCTGAAAGATGTTTAGCACAACTAAGGTTAAAATGCAGACTGTTTTTAAGATTTTCAGAGCATTTTCTGTCAGATAAGAAGTGGTAAGTCTAGAACTGGTAAGGATGAGCTGGCTGGACTGGGAACCTTCATGGCACCACCAGAATTACAGAAAGTTCACTTGAATATACCTCATTTACCTGTCTGTCATCATATCAGTAAGATAAATAGGATGGAAAGGAAGGCAATGTGGAAAGGGAAGAGTTTCCTCAAACATCAAAAGATAAGTAGAAAAGCTCCATTTCCAAAGAGATCTGCCCAAGCCATTGAGAACAAAAGCATTTTGCCTCAGAGTCACAGCAACAACAAATCGGACTCAGTCCTGGCCAGCATCCTCCAGCCTGTGCTGGCTTTGGGCCCCCTTCTGAAGACTGACACACTGCACCCCAGCTTGCACAGGGACACCCAGGGTAACAGTTAGGTGGTCAAAATCACACCAACCTCCCACTGAGCCAGCTCTACCTGTGCAGACACACCAGCAAAAACAAGCACCATACATGGGCACACATGATCTACAATCAATTTTGCAAGACACCCTATAAAAACACATAGTACAAACAAGATCAAGCCTTTCACATCAAGGGATCCTTCACTTCTATTAGCTCCTGCTCCATCCTCACTGTGACAGAAGCCTCTCCTCCTGTCACTTCTTCTGGGGAGTGACACTGAGCCAGTGCACAGCAGAGGAGAAGCTGGATGAGCAGCTCTGGCTCTCCTGCTGAAGTCCTGGGACCCAAGCATCTGTCTTTTTGTTTTTAAAAAGACTGGGGATAAAAATCTGTATTTTCCAGCTAATTTCAGAGAGCTGGAATGGCAAAACTTGGCAACATTTGCTAACTGCAAATATTTGGAGACCTGAGTCCAAACTGGATTGAAGCACTGAGTGTAAATATGGGCAGGGAGAGTGCTTTAGGCACTTCAGCATCTCATGGCTAATTAAAGCTGGGAGGAATTTGTCTCAGCAAGTTGAGAGCCATTTACCTCTCTGGTGTGACTAAGCCACTGTATAGTATCTAATTTACCAGGAGGGGTGATGTGCTGCCAGCTATCCATGTTTCTGCAGTGGAGGTGGGCTAATTGATTATGGTTTGATGCTTTTGGGGCAATCCCACTTGCCAGTTTACCTGCACCTTCCCAATCCCTATAGGCTTTGTAAATGGCAATACAACCCAGTGAGAATTTTAAGTATGAAGAAGTATTTAAAAAATCCTGACAAAATCCAACGGCCTGACCAGAACATCAGGTTCTTGTGGTTTTCTTCATGGCTGCTTTTCCAGCAATGCAAATTGGGTTCTTCTCTTGCAAACAAGCAATGCTGAAACATTCTCCTACCACTAGCAACATACTCCAAGAGCTGTCCTTAACCACAGTAGGAAAGTTGTGGTGCTGCCTTCTTATGTACTAGAGATGCAAATATCAATATGCATTTCTCCATAAATAGCTCATTACCACCCACTCTTTCCTTTGTCTCCAGGTGAACAGAAGGGTCACTCCAGCAGAAGCTGCATGTAACAGCAAAAAGACATTTCTCAGAGTGTACAACTGAGTTACAACAGATGGATTTGGGGACCTGCCCTCTGAATCCCACTGCTCTCTTTGTGGGAGGGTTGAAGAACACAGAGGTCCTAGCTTCCACTTCAGTTCCCCATTGTTTCCCTAGACCAAAAATTTTTTTTTCTTACTATTCCAGCCCAAGCAGACCCACTAGCCAGGCTCATTCCCATTGCTGGCTGGCTCAGTTTGTAGCCTTGCTAGTTTTGGCTCATTTGCCAAAGCATCAGCAAGGCACAAGGGGCTCTACCCTGGGCAAGGGTAAGAAACCAGTCACATTTCAGTGTTTCCAGGGGGTCTCCACACACTAGCAGTCTCCAAAGGTCCCTTTCCAAGAATCTGGGAATCCCCATCTGCTCCCATTCTCCCGGGGCAGCCTGCACAGGGGGAGGTGACCTTGCTGGCTGGACTGATGCTGTCACCAATACAGCTTGCATGTTTGGCCACCCCTACAGTTTGAATGCAGCCAGCTTTAGAGCCAGCCAGCCACTGTCTCCTCAGCAGGGAGTACAGGCTGAAACTGTTCACCTGGAGACAGAGATCATTTTTGGAGGGAAATCCTGGTCACTTCTCACAATGAGGTAGGTTTTTACCAACACGTGTCCCCAGCCAAATCCATTTGTGGTATCAAATGTATGGCTAGAAGAAAAGGACTTGCTATGTCAAAACAGAGCTGTGGTTTTGAAAGTTTACAAGGAGAAAGCACACTGTAAATACCTGGAGGAAGTGTAGGCATGGCTTATTAATAGACACTTGCTGTGAGACTTTAAACTGTATGACAAGGCTTTCTCTGTCCTCCTGATGTCCTCGGATGCCCTGTTCTCATACTGAGCACTGGTCTCTGGAGCCATGCAGCACACCCATCAGACCTGCCAGCTTACAGATGAGGCACAGAAGATGGGTTAATGCAGCTTATACTAGTGCTTTAACCACCCAAGCTTTAACCACCATCTGTCCTTAACTGGTGCAGAGAAGCCCCTGTCCCTGTTACTGGTTCCTATAAAGGATCCGTCCGTGGAATTTTGATGGTGCCAGCTTAGCTCCCAAGGAAGGCAAGCAAGGATGCCAAGTAGGGTCATTCCTCAAAAAGCTGAATTGCAGGGGTTTAATGTTCCCTGAACAGCAAATAGGAGTTAATTTTGTTATCCTTGCACCCTGGCTCAACCACTAATTCCCCAAAAGGCTGCTCAAAGTACTTCCTCTCTGACTTCTCTCCTGTGCTGATGCATAGTGCTGCTGTCAAGACAGCTCCTGAGTTTTCAATCAGAAGTTGTCCCTTGCTATTTCAGGCTGTTATGAACTGCACCAGATTAATGCATTCCTGCAAAGCAAAGCCTTGTGGAGCACAGTGTGCCTGCATCCTTTGACTTCTTTCCCCATGAAAGCCATAACAGAAAATTAACACCCTACTTGAAGGAACAGTAACCAGCCAATGCACTACCACACTACAGTCATCTAGGCACAAAGTTTTGTCTCATTTTTTTTTAAGATAGAGGCTGTTCTATCAGAGTACCAGATAGATGGGCTGATTTTGGAGAGAGGGGGGTTGGCCACTTGCCTAGGGAGGTAGGCAAAACAGTCCTCAAGCAACTCGCCTGCCCAAGGTGATGCTGAGAGCTGGTCCTTGTCAGTAAGGGAGCTTTCCAGAGTATCTTCAAACTCATGAGCTGCTGATTGCTCAGAGCCCAAAGATGCACAGACTAATGTTATTAAAGGCCTGTTTGTATTGACATTTTTATTTTCAGGACATGCTACTAAAGCATTCACCATTACTGCTTAGAGATAGCAGAAAAACAGGCAAGGTCCAAATTCTGGGCACTAGGGACCTCAAGGCAGGGAGCCAAGCTGGGCTGGGGCGTGGCCCTGCTTCCCTACCATGTTTACAATCTGTGTCTTAAGCAGGGACACAAATTAATGGTGGCAGTGTCCTCAGCAGCCATGGCATGTGCAGTGGGCTGGCACTCTCTCTCACCAGCTGACCATGTTCACTCCCTGCCTGCTATGCCTGGAACAGGCAGTGAAGGGCTGCCCCACTGCCCAGGGAGCCACCATTCAGGAGGAACCACCTGCTGACAGCTGGCTAGACAGGGAAAGCAACTCTTTTGGGGAGACTTTTATATTTTAGGAGCTTTAGCAAATTTTAAGCAACCCTGGTTTTGCCCCTTGCAGCAACCAGTTGAGTGTCTTTCAGAAAACCGTGTGCCACCAAAACACAAATGTGATATAAAAAAACCCCAAACCAAATAAAAACAACAAACAAAAATAATACTTTAGGTTGAAAGTCCTCATATCCCCTCACTGATTTTCTTGTGGATGGTATCATAAGCCTAGAAACCATACTACTTTGCATGCCTACAGCTGCACACACGTGGGCACACACCCTAATCCATAGCTCATGTATCATTTTTCCAGGACTTTGCCAATATTGCAATGCTCCCATCCTTCACAAAATCACTTTCTAAAGCACTGGTGTCAACCCGTGAGAGGCTGTTGAGCAGCTCCATCCTCTGCAGACTACCTGCTTAAGCAGACTCCTGCACTGCTCGCCTGCTAAGAGCCTTAACTTCTTACTGCATTATGCTGGGGTTTAGGCAAAGCAGGCTCCCAGCAGGGCACTGGAGAGATTTCCTTTCCCATGAAAAGAGACTTACGCCTTCACATGTGTTCCTTGTCCCTAAGTCCCATTTTTTTTCCAAGCAGATGAAAGAGGAATTGGATGGATTATAATTAAGGAGGCATTGTTCTGAGTGAGGGGGTACAGGAAGGTTAAGGCAAGATGTGGCTTCATTGCCTAAGGAAGAAATTCTTAAATGGGAAAAGCCCCGTGAGAGGAGAGGTTTAGGGCTTTTCTCTCCAGCATAGCAGGTGGGTATTTACAGGCACAAGCAGGTTTGGTTTATTTCAGCTGGAGGTGGACACTGGACTTTAAGAGGTCCCACTCTTACTACTCAGTGATGTTCCACAGTGGTGAGTGCTATAGGAGGGAGGTATATGTACTGCTTGTGTTACAAAGCCCCACTGCACCCAGCATCAGGAAGAAGCTGATGACAGGAACACAGAGCTCATATATATAATAAAATCCAAGTAACTGCCAATATTTAATATAACCCTTCCCAGGCCTCCAGCACCATTCACTCCATAGACCCAAAGGACTGCACAAACTGTAATTAAAACTTCCCATCCTTCAGCTTTGCCAAAGGTGCTGAATTCATTTTCCAGTGTGGGAAAATAATCCTTGCATGATTAAGAGAGACAATGCAATTTCAACAGCAGATGTTGTTACTCATGAAGCATAAGCTGTGGTCTGAACCCTGGTCTTTCACTTCCAACAGGAGGCTGTTCAAGACAAGAATGAGTGGTGGATCTGTTCATTATGTACACTATGCCTATCTAGCCATGTAGTGGGCAACACAAGACTAATCAGGTATATCTATTTGATCCCAGGGGCTACAATCCCAACTTCCTTTGCATAATCAAAGTCTGCAGGGAAGTAAGGAACACTGGAAGAACATGGCAGGGGAAGCCTCTTGTCCAATTACTTCTCCTAGAGCATCTCTCTGCCTTTCAGAGCTCCTTGCACCACCCTTCTGACCACATGGCTGGTTTTCTTCCCTAGAAACATGTTACCAGAAATGTTCTTCAAGAAGAAAAGTGACACTGGAACATGCAAGATCTTGGCTTAGTTCAAAGCTTGCATGCACACCAGAAACACTGATCTCTTACTTTCTGGTTTACTCAATATGGTATCAAGAATCCAACTTCAAAACAGCCTGTCTCTCTCCTGGTTTCTGCTTGTTCCCCACCCTCTCACCTTCGAGAAAAATCATGCAGTGTTGGGTGTGGACTTATCCCTTGGGTTCAGTATGAGCATGTAGGAGCTACTCAACAACATGTGTGCCTTCATGTTCCAGTGGACAGACAGTAAAAACCTCTGTTTGCACCTGATGACAGGGTTTTGCTGGAGCCCTTGGCCATCATCTCTCCCTTGGTTAACATGCTGGTTACCAGTGCCAAAACAGATAATGCCTGGTCCCTTCCCTTCTCCTCTATCCTGCCACTGCCTTTCAGGTTGGCCAACCAGATCCCCCCTGCCTCTTAACAGCTTGGTAAATGCTTAAGGACCTTTTGAGAAGAAAAAGCAATTTTAATGCAAAATTGTATCTCTGTGTCTAGGACACAGAATATCTCCCTGCTCTGCTGCCACTGCCTTCAAATCACTGGGCCCAGAACCCCAGCCTCCAGTGGAACTCCCCTGGTGTGGACATTGGGTTGCCTGGAAATCTCAGAGAGGCCACAAGGCCTGCTGAGAGATCCTGCTGTAGAGGGGAAGAGTCCAGGCCACCATAAAGTTCAGCCTCTCCTCCAGCACTGACCTGTTTCCAGACACACACCAGCACCACCTGCGCCCGCCCCTCCAGGGAGGCTCCTGCAGTCTCCCAGCAGCTGGGGAAGTGCTCATGGAGCTGGCAGTGCTGCACACAGGGTTATTTCCTTACTTGTAATGGATTTTCCATACCTGTCATTATTTCCAGCGCTGAGTTGAAAGAAAGGGACAAAGACTCTGCTGGGAGATGGGCTGGCTCAAAGAGCTTTGGTGAAGCCTGTAGCTTTGCAGTTTAGCTCTGGAGAGGGCCGAGGACTTGCTCCGTTTCTCTTGTCATCCCTGCAAGTCAGTCCTCAAGGAGAACGAGGATCTGGTTTGGGCTTGCTCTGCTTCATGTTTGACAGGGACAGTCATCTGTAAAGGAAAAGAGATCTGGAAGCCTGTTGCTTTCATTATGCTTTCTTTAAGACCAAGTTGTCAGAAATCACACAACCGTGAAGCAAGCAGCCTATGGGTCTACTCAGCATGCCTAATTCCTACTAAAGGTCAAAGAAGAGCTGGGAGAGAAGTAACAGCACGGCAACAGGGAATGATCCCTATGGACAATATGATTTCAAGTTAATTTCTCCATGGATGGAGCTTCCCGCTTGCCCAGCAGGCTTTGAGGAGGCCAGGCAGGTGAAGCAGAGACCTACCTGCACCAGCAGCTTCACAGTCTCTGCTCCATTACCTTTCTAGGACTCAAAACATTTGCTTTTCACACCAAGTCAAAATGATGCCAAGCTACAAATATCAAAATCCCTCAGCCAAAAGCCATGTTCTCTTGCTTTTCCTGTTCAGGTCTGGAAGGTGATTTCCTAGCTCAAGATGCACTATCAGAGCAATTACTGTAGAAGAGCCACCTGCAATGCTCCCAGCAAGACCCTGCTGCCTGACACTGTTCTGCCAGCACAGCCCCATCACTTACTTCAGCTCATTTATAGTTGTGAAGATGGTGGGCAGGAACCAGGCTGAGCTGGAGGGGCACGAGATTTCTGCTTTGATGGGCCCCACTGTTTTTGACTTGCAAGTCATGTGACAAAGCCCTGGGGAAACAGGAATGTCACTTCAATAAAGCTGGTTTCATGAGAAATGTTTTCCCAGGTGGCAGCAGAAGACAGAGGAGAGCCTACCTTCACCCAAAAATAGGTGACTGAGGGTCACTTCTGACAGGAAAGGAGGTAGCAAAGGGCTGAACAAGAGCATTTGTCTGAATGAATGGGCCACAGAGACACAGGAAGGAAAGTTCCCTTCAGACCAAAGAGGACATGTCTCTGCTTTCACTTACCATCCATCCATAGCAGCTCTTTCCTCCTCTTGGCACACAGTTCTTATCCTCAGCTGACATCCCATGGCAGAAAATACTAATCACATCCTACTCCTAAGAAGCGACAACAGGCAAAGAGGCTTGTCAGGGGAGAAGGTACCTCCCAGCACCACCTGCAAGCCAACCTCATGGCCCAGGGTCCTCCCCAGTGCAAATCCCCTTGCTTATTGTTTGCTGAGTTGGAACAAAGTGGGCACTGGGTTTTAGCAGATGTTGATCAGAAAATAACCGTGAGAAAGGAATAAACCAATTAATTGCTGACCCACTGACAGCCAACACTTCTCCCCCACCTCCCCCTACACAATAAAATCTGTCTCCACAGCTCAAGCAGATTTAGGGTGGCTGCAAAGAGCCCAGAGGAGGAAAAAACCTTTTCCCACTCCAGCTAATAATATTTCCAGATAATCTGTTTGAGGCAGAACCCTCTGTGAACCAGGAAAGCCTTTAAGAGCCGTTAACACCTTTATTCAGACTTCCTCATCCTCTCCCAGACAAACTGTGATTAATTACCCAATCCACCCCGAGCCCCCTGGGAAACAGTGCCCGGGCTGGGCGTCCATCCGAGGATTTGCAGCGTCCCTCTGTGAGACCAGCTCCTGCTCTCACCACTGGCTCCAGATAACCAGGAAAGGGCTGACAGAGAATAAACTGCTTCCAGCCACGCGTTTAGATTTGGCAGGGGTGGTGGATGGTGGGAGGGAAGGTTAATGCAGGGTCTAGGCAACATTCACAGCTTTTTGTTTTGCTGGTGTTTGTAGGCAGCACCAGCTGGACTGTCCCTGCAAGTCTGTCTCTGAGAAGCTGTCACTGGAAGTAGAGCCCGTTTGGTTCCCACCTGGCAGCTGTACTTCCAGCTCTGCCACTCTCCAACTCAGTTTTCTTTGAGGACACTTCCTTTCCTACCATATCTGAGCCCTACCAAAGGCTTTGGGGATGGAGGAGGCAGGGAGGAAAAGGGAATTACTGCCTCTTGGGTTGCTGTGGTAGCTGGGGTGCTGTGCCTGAGAGAGGCCCCTGTGTAGGCTATTGCAGACCAATGCAGCTAATAAAACTCATCTTGTATGTGCACTGTCCCACCTCTGCTCCCTTTGTCCATCAAACCCTGGGCTTTTTCACATCATGAGGTAACTCTCCCATTCACCCTGAGGCTGCATACAGACACTCCTGGCCATGCAAAAGTCCATTACAGCTTCCCCCTTTGACACCCAGGGCTGTCCAGGAACTCACCACTGTGCTCCACATGTTGTCTACTGGCCTGTTTACATCTGCCAAGGGCAAAATGTCAGAGACACCCTGGTCTGCCACCATGGAAGCACCTGCCATTACCCTTTTCTACTACCTACCTCTAGAAATCTTCAGCCAGGAAACAAAAGCACAGAGCACAGTAGCAGCTTTGGAGTCTGAGTCAGTTTTGCAAATGAAAAATCATTGTCCTTTCCTTGTCCTCTTCTCCCTATAACCAGAACAACATAAGATGGACATTTTCAAACAAAATTACTTCAGATTCATAATCTTGTGTGCTCTTTGACAAGGTGCCAAAGAAAGAATGAGGAGAAAAAGCCAGCTCCCCCAGGATGCTTCACAGCCCCAGGTGTTGGTTAGCATCACACCTACACATGCTGCTTCATGGGCTGGGCTTGGTTTCAATACTCCATTTTTAGTCATGCTTTCAAGAAAAGAAAAAAAAAAAATCAGAATCACTGCAGCTTCCTGAAGTCCTTCAAAAAGAGAAAGCTGAGGAGTAAGCAGGTAGTTAGAAGGGCCACAGACCTCCCTGCTGGAGGCTTTATCCAGTCTGAGAGGTTTCTCTACCTGTCTTCCAGTCTATATCCAGGAACAAAGGTCATTGAATTGGTTTGACCAGTTGCTGGGAAAGTGTGTGGGAGTGCAAAATGCCCATGGCTTGTAGATCTGCTCTTCCAGTTCTTCTCCAGGCCAAGGAGCAAGTAGGACACTCAGGTTTCTTCTGAGGGAATGCAAGCGAGGGAGGATCTCCATTGCAGAGAGTTCCTGGCTCCCCCAACAGTGCCTGCTTTTGCTGACCAGCTGCCTGGAGGAGCAAATATATTGAGAAATTATGACCAGAGGGAATCACTGAGGAGTTTTTGTCTTTGGCACAAGAATTGCAACTCCATGGCAATTAAGCCTACTGGTCAGGAAAGAACATTCTGACCAAACCCATGGTCTTCTTGGAGGAGCTGCTTTGGAGAGGGGACCTCTGGTAAAGGACAAGAGTTCATGTCAGCTGTCCATCCTCATCTGCATTGATGCATCTAAGATCTGAAAGCTGGTATCACTTTGGCCCTGAAGATGCTTGGGCAGATCTAAAGGATCACTCCCAATGCATTTTATATCTGGCAATACCCTTGCATCACCAAGAGCCTGTGGGCAGCCATGAGTGACTGCATGTCATCTGTCTCCTTTAAAGGCTGTGATGAAGAGCTGTACTCTGACAGGCTCCAGTATGGAACAGGGGGATGCTCTGGCTGCTCGTGGCATGGGCACAGGCATTACTCACCCTGCAGCTGTCCCACTGGTGATGTGCAGTGTGCATCCAGCAGTGCCCAGCCCAGCTATTCCAGCAGAGACAGCATTTCTCCCACGAGTCCAGCCACTGTTTGGATAGGAGACACAAGAAAAAAACAGGTGCTGCAGGAAGTGGTTTGAGCGATTTAGTAGGTGGCATCTTCCCTCCAAGTCAGCAGCACACTGGAACTCCTTGGCAGGGAGTTCAGGGCTCTGCACTGCTGCAGGTGTTGCTGCTTTCATGACATCCCATGTTTACTGCTTGTGGTCACCCAAGATCCTGCATCTTGCAAGTGCAGAGGTGTGAGCTCCAGTGTCCTGACCATGCTTAAGCCTTCAGCAGTTGTGACCTGCTGAGCCAACTGAGCCAAGAGCTGCAGGAATTTCCAATAGACACATTATTCTTCACTCTCTTTTCCCCCTATGACTACTGAGCATGTTTTCCCAGGTGCCAGAAAACTCTTCTTACAGATGCATATAAAATACAAATCCTTCCCATTGTCTTGAAAGACTTTTTCTTGTTTTCCCTCTCTCTAAGCTCCCAGTTTCTACTTAATCTCGCTTGCATAATTTCTCCACTCAGCAGTTGGCTTTGCTCTCCTCCAACTCCCTCCAGGTTGTGCAGGTCACAGACATCCCCAGTTTTGGCTGAATTAGTGCATCATGCCAGACCCCCTTTGCCCTGCTCTCCATCACTTCCCAGGAAGGTACCAACTGCAACTTGGTCCTTGACAGGAGATCCTAGCTGCTACCAGAAAAGAAATAATTGATTATGAGACTGACATTAAAGAAATATGAGATTGTGACTTGAGACAGACTAAAGCCATAGAAAGCATTTTAAATAATTCACCATCCTTAAAGTAAAGCATATTAGTGGGAAAGTTATTGAGGTCCTTTCACAGCAGCACTAAGTTCTATGTAACCAGAGCTGATACTGTCAGCTGACAGCAAAATGGGGACTACTGCTCAGTAAGGAATCCTGGCATTTCAAAATTGTTTTGAAAATCAATGTTTTTCCCCATCTCTCCCCCCCCAGATTATTTGCAAACACTGTAATAGGTTGTTGTGGTAGTATCTTGTACAAGAAAATGAAATCCCAAATTAAACAAGAACACAAAATGCTGAAACAAATCACAAACCCCAGAGACACATGCTGGCAAAGCATTCATCCAAATCATTGCCTTCTGCAAAAATGCTTCTATTTTGGCAAACCCATGATTTTTTCAGGGGCAGACTGATCCACTAGAGACTTCTGGACCCACAGCAAGAGTCAACAGAGGCTGAAGAGAGACACTGCGTGGGAGGCAATGTTTAAAATGTTGCTGTTTCATTTTTCACTTGAAACTACTCCAAAGGCTGCAGGGAAAATGTTCAAGAACAAGAACTGTGCTTTGGCTGTCTGGGAAAGTCACCATCAGCTCCTGGGAAGAGAGTGGGGTTACCCAGAAAATCTCTGCTCATTCACAAACACCCCCAGATGGGTGAACGTCACCTGGGCAATTATTTAAAATTTATCTCAGCAATTAAATGCAGTTATGTTCACACAGTAGAAAAAATTTGCATTGGTTGAGCTAAGCTTAGTCCAAGAGGCTGTTGAGGAATTTTTGCTGGTGGCACACACTTCAGATGATGCAGTGCTGGGGCAGCAGAAGGAAGGGACTGTGACTACCAGGCAAGGGACATCTTAATTATGGAGGCAGCTCTTATGGAGAAAAAGTGTTTATTTGGGGTTGGTGGACAGGAGTGAATGAATGATACACAAATGGCATGAGTTGGCTAGCTCTGGTCATATGTGGATACACTATAGGGCTACATTACAGCCATGGGTGTGCCACACCAATGTCTTCTCTGGGGTAGCAGAACCTTTACAGATTCATTGGAAGATTCACGGATACCCGTGCAACAACAGCCTCGTGCAAAATTCAGACTCAGTTCCTTCCCTTGCTGTTGAAATCACAGCAGAAATCCCAGTGGGAAACTCCACTGAGATGTGACAACACTTGCAGGACAACACTCCTACCTGCTTCTGCCAGGCCAGGAGGTCCTGCTGCTCACAAGGATGCTCACAAAGCAAGCAGAGCGAGGAAACACCTACGAAGGAAACACCCTTTGTGGGTTCACCTTAAAAGGGCAGTTATATTATCTGTCGTGCAATGTGCTTAGAACCTACTGCAGGTGATTAAACAGTTGGGAGTTCTTTGATCACACCTTGTTTTCCCTGTCCTACAGTCCTCCCTGTACCTGCCAATACAATTGGTTATGATTGATAAATTCCAGCCAACTTAGGATTCCCAGGTGGAAGCAATATGCTGAAAACCCTTCCACAGCTTTCACAACAGAAAACTGTGAGGGACTAATTCAGGCAGCAAGTAAGACCCTTCTTAGGCTGATACCCACAGGGGGAGGCAGCAGTGAGAAGATGGGCTACTGCCTTCTTAATTTGAAGATTTGACTCTTTTAGGAACTGTTCATCATCTTCTAGAGGCATCTGTTCTGGCCACTTTGCAAGAGAAGGAATGGGGCTGGCTAGACCCTGGATCTGATTCCAAGTGCTTCTTACCTTAGATGAGATGAATCTCATCCAGCCAGTGGAATGTGGCTGGATCTCTGGAGAGTGCTGCAGTCACACTAAGTACTACTGACAAGTGAGAAACATCAACTTTGCCTCAAGTAGCAGTATTGGGTCTTCAGCAGGATAAGCAGAAAAATCCTGGGTCATGAACAGCCATTGCTTCCCGAAGCTCACCTGCCACTGACTTATACATCCCTCAGGCTGGATCTGATAATGACCCCAAAAGAGGAGCACCAGGATATGAGGAGATGATGAGCCCATGCATTCTGAAGTCATTAACATTTTGCTTTTGAGATACACCCATGTTGCCAAATTCACAGGTATAAAACCCTGTTAAGTATTTCATTTTTATCAATTGCTTTCAGTGAGTACCTGTTGAGGAATTCATGGGAACATTTTATCTTTGACACAGAGATACTTTCCATTATGAAAGATGGATAAAAATAAAAGTAAATTATACTGTTCAGACATCTCTGGAGGAGGAGACAGGAGGGGGAACCGACAAGGAGAGCCAGGGAAGAGTTTTTTGTTAGATGTAAAGAAAGGCTACTTATTTTTACTGACAGAAAATGTCAGGAGGCAGCCTGACTTGAGTATCTGGAATCTGTCCCTCACCCTCTCTATTAATAATTTGGTCTCAATTATTTAGGGTCTGAGCCAGAGTTAAAAGTCAGGACAGTCTCTTTCCTTGACTGCAGGGAGTTGGATTACTCTCTTAAATCTCTCATTTGTACACTATTATTTTTTTTTTTGTAATGAGAATTTTCCTTTTCTTTTTTTTTTTTTTTTTTATTTTTTCATTTTTTTTTTCCTTTTTGATGAGCCTTTTT
>JAOEGS010012952.1:125630-143239 GCA_025447755.1 Corythornis vintsioides | reverse complement strand
AAGAGATGGATAATAGGACACTGAAGCCACAGATCCACAGGTACTTGTTACCTCTGTTTCTTCTTCACTGAAAATCAAAATTGCAAGAAGAATATTAAAATTACCACGAAAGGACACAGCCTCAATTCTGTAGATGGGACCTGAAAAGTCTCTTGACCTTTCTATCCCTCTGTAGCACCTGTTTTTATACGAGCCTTTAGAAAAGTGCTCTGCTCTAATTGGATTGGGATGTACTCTATGAGCCACATGCACTAATTTTAAATGATCAGGAGCTTTATTAGCTACAGTCTTCCCTACATTTTAAGCAGCTATTTTAAGACACAAATATTATGCATGTTTGTTCTTTTGGAAGAACATTCCTATGTGAACCCAAATGGAAAAGCATCTTCAGCACAGTGTGTTTTCTGCAGAGCTACCAGTAAACAGTGAAATGGTCCAGCCAGTCCCTGTTATTCTGTTATGAGATATGTTGAACCTTGGGAATTTAAGATGTTATTGCACTTTGGCCCCATAGAGTTGGTGTGAATAGACCTGCACTTCTGCTTGTCCTCAGTTTTCTAGATAAGGGATAACTGGTGCTTTCCTTCTGAGCAACTGGAGGCTATAATTATTAGGGGGTAAAAAATGTCCTCTGCTATCCAGTAGTGTTCACCTGTCTGCTGTCACCTTTATAATGGACCACAGAGGAAGACTGTGGAGTGATTTAGAGGTAGGCATCTTCTCATTGCACATATAAAGCTTTGTATCAGGACTATTCCCTGTACATGAGACTTGTTTACAAGGGCTCCCTTCCCCCATGTGCATCAATGAAAGCACAGTATAATATTGCCCTGGAAGGCAAAGGAAAATACAAACCATGATGAAACTGGATAGCAAGGGAGAGATGTTCTGCAGGACCTGTGCTCTAACTGGGCTCACAGTCACCTATGACCTCCAGAGAAGAGGGGCAGAACTCAGCAGCACTGAGACCTCTGTGCAGACAGCATGTCTCTCCTAGCAATGGCTGCCTGCTTGGCACATTTCCCTTTGACTTTGTTTTGGAGCGAGGAGGACCACAGCTGTGTCCTGCTCTGGTCCTAAGTGGCAGTGTGAGGTTTAGTTGTGCTGCAGAACACTGGGCCTGTCTCTCTCTGCAGTTAGGTATCTGCCAAACTCATGCTTCACATCTCAACACACTTCCCACCCGTAAGAATCCAGTAAGAACATCTTCCTTTTTCAGTCTGGGAAAACTAGAGACGATCTCTGGAGGCCCTGGTGACCACTATTTTTTGAGCAACTCTTTCCCCTTTAGGCAAAACAGAAAGTGACTATCTGCAAATAACTTCTGTGGAGGTAGCATGTGCCTTGTAGGAAGTTGCTGATGTGATACATTCAGGCTGCCACTGATCATCACTTGCCTGCAAAGCTCAATGATACAGCTTTCCTTAATTGCATAACAAAACTGAGTCAGGAGATCAAAAATGCCATGAAGAATTCATGGTGAAAAGAGACAGTATCCATCACCTAGGATGGTTGCTCCAGAATGACAGACCAGATCTCAGATGGCTGGTAAATAAAATGACAGAGAGACAAAATTCTCTGAAGCTGCTGTTTCCATTTCAGTGTAGTTTTAACAGCAGATAAGATTTGATAACCCTGCACATCCAAAGACAGAGGTTATGTCACCTGGGGAATCAGCTGTGGTTACCCATTGATTACCCTCTGGACATTCACAGAGCATCAGATGTGTCCCCAGCACCAAGTGAAGGTCCATCTTGTGGTGGAGACATCCTCGCTCACAGCCCCACCAGCTCCTTCTCCCCCACAGAGTGAAAAATGCCTGTGAAAAGTTGCATTTGTTAACTTTACAAAAAGGAGCTTTTTGAAAGTACTGAACTAAAAGGATATCATCATACCCAAAGCACAAATGGCAAAGAACCATCTCTGTTAAGATCAGCAGCCCGAGCCTTTCCCCAGACACTCTCCCAGCTGAACCTGCCTTCCAGCATGTGAAGGACTCTGGTTCAGCAAGTTCAGGACTTAAGACACAAATTAATGGCCTACTCTGAATAGGGCTGTGGTGGGAACTATTTCCTCTCCAGGAGCTTCAGAGATGCTTGGATGAAAGGCACCAGCATAGCTTAAGCCCCAGTGTGTTCCTTATCCTAGTCTACAACATGATTTTTGAGTGGGCAGTTAAAAAGGATCAAAAGAATGAATCAGGGAAAGGATTTCACAACAGACCTGCACAGTCAAATGTTGGCTAAAGAGAAGCATGCTGGTGTGGGAGACCATGACAGCCACAGGGCTGGAGAGCTGCTAACAAATAAGCAAGATCCAAACAATACCATGCAGAAAACCAGGGGCACAACCCTGTAATACCAGTATATAAGGAGGTGTCAGAGAGTTCTCAAGAAAGCCTTTGGGAAGAAACCCATGCTAAAAAGACACAGGAAAAAAACCAAACCAACCAACCAAAACAAAACGAAAAAAAACCCCAAACAAACGAAAAAACCCCAAACAAACAAACAAACAAAACAAAAACCCAAAACCCAAACCAAATCACCAGAAGCAATCAGGAGAAGCATGGATGGAAGCAGGCAGGGTCTTGTAAGACACAGTAAAGGAGCAGTGTGGAATGAGAGCACCCCGGGCGGGACACAGTGTAGAGAACTGCAGCAAGGGTTGTCCATTACGTTGTTACTTATGGAGATGATGGTTTCAAACCAGGTGCAGATGCTGATCAAACAGAGCTCCAGAAGCACTCTGCGGTGTCTGAGAGCATGAAGGCTTATGAAGCAAAACAAAAAAGCACCAGGAAAACCTAAAACGCCAAAGTTGGCTAAGGGAGCGTGCGGTATCTCGGGTGGTCTGGTTTGTGAATCACCACCAAGCACTGTTTCAATTGCCTCCCCCCAGAATCACAGTTCTCACTGTAATTAGATGGATTGAGACAGTCTGCAGAATTTAAATGTGTGGTGAAAACCCCCATTTGCTTCCAAAGAGCAGAGAAAGTAGAAAAAGCACAGCACAATCAAATGCAAAATCATTTGCTCTCTCAACACCTACGAGCACTTTTTTTTTTTTATGATCCATTTGGAAAACAGTCTCTTCTGAGAAGAACAAAAATAATCCTCCCATCAGGCACCCCAAGGCATGGCAGTGGTCCCAAAAGCAAATCAGCAGCTTCAGATGTGTGTGACGTTACAAAGCTTAATGAGGGTGACATGTACTGCCATGCACTGAACGCACCTTCGGAGAACGCAGCGAGGCAACAGCCCTTCCCAAACTTGTGAGATGAAGCTTCATTCTGGCTGATCCCACTTGCTTCAACAGTCACAACGATGACAACCCACCACCCCACGCCTACTGTGCTGCTGAGCACTTGAGAAACCCTCCTAAAACACAGTGCTTTCTTTTTTTGGCATTGCCAGAAAAGTCTGCAGTACGTCCCGATCGCTGCCTTGCTGCTTTTGTTCTGAACAACCTCCAGTATTTCCTCTGCTGCTTGGTAACTGGTAGAAATTGGTGGTGCATATTTGGGTGCCCTTTAAGGGTTTCAAAGTCTAGAGATAATGTAAATATGAAATAAATTCATAGATTCATAGATATTAGGGGTTGGAAGGGACCTAGAAGATCATCCAGTCCAGCCCCCCTGCCCGAGCAGGATCACCTAGACCAAGTCACCCAGGAACAGATCCAGGTGGGTCTTAAGTGTCTCCAGAGATGGAGACTCCACAACAACCTCAGAGTGCTTCAATTCAAGGGGGTGCATTATTACCAATGCAGTCAGGCAGAACAGTGGCTTCTCACATGGGATTTGGGATCCCATTTGCATTCAGATTCAAGAAAGAGAAAATTGGCAGCAAAATGGGATTAAGAATATTTATGGATCCTATTGGCACAATGTATGTGTCTCTCAAGCAATGGAAACCAAGCACAAGAAAAAAAAACTTCAACAATCAGTGGGGAAAGGAGGCAGACTGCAATAACTTTTTTATGCTTTATACATTTTTTTTTATGTGAATTTGGTGCTCACAGAAGGCAATTGTAACAAAAGGTTTGAAAGAGAAAGTGAATATAGCACTACTTCGTCTTTTTTGAGAGACTTATCTTCAAGATCTCAAAATAGTTTTCAAAGTCAGGGAGGTCTCAACTGCATTAGAGCAAGAGCAGTAAGTAAACTCAGGCCACATACCAAACCCATCACAGATGCAAGGACATCAGCCTCTTATACCGGCCCTTCAGGTGCTCTGAACATTGCACTACTCTGCTTTTCTGCTCAGAATGCAAAAATCTTATTCACAGTGATTGAATTTCTAACCTCCAGTACTTCCCAAGCAGTATCAAGCAGAGAGTGCACTATGGTACAGATCTGTTATGAGACTGAAGAAGAAACATGCTTTTTTTCCCCCTGCATGGACAAAGATCTGAACACAACCTTCAGGGGGTAAGAGATTTAATACTTTCTGTAGTAAATATCTACAGAAAAAAACCCCAACCAATCAAAAAAAACTACACACACAAAAATCCACCCAACCAACCAAAAAAACAACAAACCAAAAATCAACATCAGAGAAGAGGCATTTAAAATTACTTCATAGACACAGAGAAAATAACAGAAAGTCTGAAATGCAAAAATAAACATAACAGAAAACTGGATGGGCAGAGACACATCCTGGGTATTCTAGATCCAGCTCGTTACCTACTTGATCTGTTTTTATGTCTTCCTTTATTTAACATTTTCTTAATGTTTATTCAACATTTTCTTAAACAACTTTAAGTCACAATCAGACTGATTTAAAATTTAATCACCTTTTTTCACTAATAGAACTGGTGTAATGTAACTGGTGTAACCTCACTTCCAATTCTACTGGTGTGGTGCCATGTTAGCAGCCCTTTTAAAACTGGATGAATATTCCATCACAAAGCACTTTCAAATGAGACCTGCATCCCTTCCTATTTCCAGGAGTGCTCAAAATACTATCAGATTTGGCTTTAAAAGCCTCAGTGCTGCTGGTAGGATTCATGCATACCAAAACACATGCACACTGCTAATTGACTTAGGTAAGCTTCCTCCACAAGCTTCTGTGTGCCTTATGAAATCACACATACTTTTCATTTATGGCTTGGTTCCCAACACGTTGGGCTTCCCAGGTAGCTTCCACTGTCCTCAAATGGGATTCCAGGCTCCAGCATTCCTCCATCACATGTCTGAAGGATGAAAAATAACTCTCTTTCCCTGCACTTCTGCAGCTCGGGTGTAGCTCCACCAAACTCTTATTTTGTCTCGTAGCAGAAAAGAGGCACAGAGTAGAGAACAAGCAGCCAGGAGGCACCCATGGTACCACCCCAACACCTAGCCATGTCCAGAAGCTGCTGCCATCAATTTATGCAAGTACTCAAGCCATGCTGGAGCTGCTAGTGAGCTCCTGCCTTTTCCTCCCACTGCCACTCCACACCTCTACCAAAGGACATCACCAGACTTGCATTTAAAACCATCATGTTTCCACATGACTATAAAACCATCAGGAGAACTACAGCCCCTACTGAGCCGTTGTGACTGTTGGTGGGTTTTGGGTGAGGAAAAAAAGGAGGCAGCAACTACATTTGCATGAAGTCCTGGGAACTCAGAGAAGCTATTTCCTTCATCATTGACCACATGCAGTGGCTAAGAAGTTTTACTAAAACCAGTTTCCCTTCCCCACCATACTACTCTGTAAGCTAAAACTGGCTCCCAAAGGTGAGGACACCCTTATAATCCTTACCCATAACATGTTTTCATGCACATTCTGTCCACACTCACACTTTGAGGTATGATGTCTGTCATTGCCTAGTTTGCTTTTGATTTCAGGTTGCACAGAATTCCCATGGTTGCTCCTGCCTGGGTACCCCAGCAGCTCCTCATAAATATCTCCAGCATGAACAGAGGCTGCAGCTGGAAGTGGATCTGCTTAGCCTGACACCAGATTACAGGAAACAGCAGCCTGCCCCACAGTGATTATTTCCACCTTCCTTAGTTTTTGGCTCCAGCATCTATCCTGATAGATGCCAAGATATGAAAGCTGTTAGTGAGGAAATGGAAAAGGGGAATGGATGCCCTTTAACCCTTGCGTGGCAGCAACGTTAGCCCCCAGCACAGTTGCCATGCATGGGTGTCAATACATTTAAGAAAAAAAGAAGAAAAACAGGATAAAAAAACCCCCAAAAAAACAGAACATGTCCCAGAGCTGATCTGTGATACAGAGGCAGGAGCCTCACTGAGAATCCCAAGGGTTAAAGCTGGGCTTTACTTTTCTACTGGAGATGCACCAAAAAACAATGCCCCCAGCATTTCAAATTACTACAGATAATGCAGTAACAAAGATGCAAAACTGGTTTAGAAAGTACCTGATAATTTCCCTTTAAACTTCCACGTCAGAGCAAAAACCTTCTTGCTTTGATATAAATGGCTCTGGACAGGCAGAGGTGGGGGATACACAATGTGTCATGCTCCTAAATTCAAGTTTGAACTGAAAAAAGGGAGCAAACTTCTGAGGATTTACATCTGAAGCAGTATTTAACACTTCTGCCCATCTCAGTAGCTGGGCGTATTCCTCCCTGCACTCAAGGATTATTTTATTTGCTCTTCATCACACTTCTACCTAAAGACAAAATCCACAGACAAACTTCCTGATGCAGATAGTCATGAAGGTCAGGGTTTTTTTCCCTGGCTGATACAATTGCAATTTAGTTTACTACATAGTTAACCCAGAAAACACTGACACAAGACAATGAATTCCAGGACCACAAGTTAAAAACAAAACAAAACAAAAAAAAGAAACAAAACCAAAACAAAAAAAACCCAAACAACAACAAAAAAAAACCAACCCAAAAAAACCCCCAAAAAACCCAAAAGAAGAAAGCAAGAGAAAAATATACTAAAACTTAACTGTTTAGTAGGCAACATGTTGCAAATTCCATCCAAATTAACCATTGGTGGAAAGAAAAGGCAAATTAGTTAAAGCACACTAAATTTCTTTGTTTGGACCATTCTCTAGAATAAATACATGGTCTGGAGTAATTGATGCAGAGGATGGATGTCAGGATTTTCAGTATTAGGACCAAGCTACCGAACTGCCCTTAGCTCCTTTGACATCCATATGAACTGGGAATCCTAGGCACTTTGATTTCTACAACATAAAGACATCATGTAGAATTGCCCAAAGAGGGTCATTTGTTTTCTTCCCCACTGGCTGCTGAGCACAACACTGAAAACATATTGAAAAACTATGGCCTGTCACTAACAAAGGAAGAAACCCACCCATTTAGCATCCAGTTACTGCCCAACCTAACGTGCATGACCTAACACAACTGCCTCCTGGAGAGGGTCACCCCACAACACTGATGGCCCTAGCAGAAAAGTTTTTGGCAGGCTCTTGACCCCTTCTCCCCCAGTAAGGACTTGCACACAACAAGTACAATGAAGACCTTATTGCTTCTTGAGGCCTGTGTGGAGAACCAACAGTGGTGCAGAAAATGGAGAAGAACATCTCACCTCCCCAGCTTCGACCTTCCTCTCTGACTGAAGCCAAAGCAACACATTTGTGAGGTGAGTGGCCAGCTGAGCCAAGGCTGGTTGCCCCTGAGGTATCTAAGAGGTAAAAAGACACTTGTTGGCTTTTTGGTGAGCACACTTTTATAGAGAAGTCGTCTGTTCCAAACAGTATGTATGCATGTCACATGTCAGCCAGCACAGGGCACAGCAGGCTCCACTCAAATAATAGTGATGAAACAATGCAAACAAGAACAGGGCTTAGTCACTTGCTCGAGTCTCACTCCCTCTTGTTTTTACAGATGTGCAGTTCACGGAAATGAGATGATTAGCTCATCAAAGCATCTGTCAGGGGAGAGACAAACCAGCTTTTTACAAATGCATCCAAGTGACAAGACTTGTCAGATATGGGCTGTGGGGAATCTCCAAGTCTTGTTTTTTGATCTGTCATAATCAACCTTACCAGCTTATTAGTTATCTTGAACATATGAATGGGGAAAGGAAAGATAAATGCACAAAAGCTTGTCAGACATGGCAATCTGAAAATGGTGTGGTTTTTTCTAAAGGGCACATATCCTTGCACTTTTACAGCACTTTCTTTTAACAAGAGCTGTACAGCTTGTCCTTTGCTCCTAGAAGATTTGAATTACTTTTCAAATTATTTAAATGGACTAATTTATTTTATTTTCATGTTCTTAAATTGGGACACCTTAAAATGAATGAGTTTGGGGCATCTGGAGGTAATCAGGCTTTGCAAAAAAACAGTTTAACATTAAAATAATGCACGCTTAACGTTGGACATGTGCTTTGCTGCTTTTCCAGCTCAGGCAAGAAACTGCTGTCAGAAGTTTAAAAGCTTTTGACTAGGACTCAGGGGATTTGAACCAAGCAATCAAAATTTTGAACCTATATCATGGGCTTCCCGTGCATCTCTGGACAAGCCACAGCCATCATCTGGAAGATGAGGAAAGGTGCCCATGTCTGGTGACACCCCAAGACATATCTCACTGTGCTGTCTTATACACAATGCTTGTGAGCACAGGGAGACTAGGTTCCTTTGGAGCCACGCTGGTGATAATGGTTTATAGTGACAATCAAGTGCAAAAGGCCATTCAGTGGCCTTCAGGAGCTCAGTGATGGAGCAGAAAGGAATATTCCTTTATAGAGATAATGAAAGGTGAACGAGCTAGGACTGAAAGGGAGATTACTCATTTGCCCTTAGACCATTGTTGCTAATCACACCACACCTACTATGAGAGCAGCAACAAGCTGTCGTGGTCACTGCCTGGTTGGCTTGGTGCCACCCAAAGCTTGCTCAGCCTGTGCTGTCTCTTCATCTGGGACCAAGCCTGCTGGCACAGGGAACAGGGAGTGCTCAGAGACACAGCTCTGTAAGTCTGCACAGCTCTGGGCACAACCAAAACTTCATGTGTGCTCAGCAGGCGGTGAGGAAGCAACTCCAGCCAAAGAGAGATGTAATAAGTGGAAACAAATGTAAATGACACAGCCTGGGCACGAAGAGACATGTACGGTCGGCATGGGGGGGAGGGAAATGGGTTATAGTGTAAAATCAAGCATTAGCTGCCAGTTCTAACTAGCTCATGGCAGCAAAACAGTTCCTTACACACACAGAAACACCGTTCAGCCTCAAACAGCCACAAGCAGAAGGCTCGGGTGTGGGGAGAGGGCTAGGAACTTCAAAGGCCTAGTCTGTTAAAGACACAACACAATACGTTTGGGAGATGCAGGCTGGCTGCCCTCCTCCTTTGACCCTTCACCCACTCATATCACAGGGGAGACAAAGCAGCTGCTGCGCCTAAAACGGCCACGGTGTCTACCATGCACAGATACTTACTCCAATAAACCCAAGCACTTTACTCCTCAGGATGCTCCACGACAGCACAGGCTGGTGTGTAGCACTGTTCTTCCTATACCACAGATTGTCTTCTGAAGCAGGAAAGACAACATCTGTGCTGGGCACAGCCCATCAGTGTGTTTAACAAAGCTTTCCAGCCTCTGCTTGTTGCTCTGGGCACCTTTCACCAGTTTTCTTGTGAGCACCAAAGTCTCTTTTGTGTGACAGAGACGATGAGAAGATGTTTTCATGTAGGCAGATGCATAGTTTGCCAGGCCAAAATGGCTTTCCTCCTGCCATCTCTATTTTCATCCTCTTCTCCCAGTTTCTATTCATTCCTTTCCCCTTCCTAAGCCTAGAAGCATGCCTGAGATGTCCTGTTCCCTTTAAGCCATACCTGCTTGCACCTAGCCCAAGATCAGTAGAGTGGTGGCAAGCAGAAAGCCTCCCTTGACTGGTAGCTCTTCCCAGATGGCATGCCCAGCTGCCTTGTTCCTGGGATCTCCTGAATCACAGAGACTTTTTGTCAGGACCTGCAGCAGGAGATGATTCAGTCCAAGCTTATGGGTGTGAAGGGGATATAAAAACTATGTGGAGACTTTGGCAGGTCCCTCCTAATGACTTCATTAGGCAGGACATGGAGCACTTGCACTGCAGGTGTGTGGAAAGGGAATGCTACACATTAACTTTAAGCAGCAGAAACCAGTGGCTTGGATCTTCCAGCTACACAGTGCCACACAGTAATGCACAAGTCAAGTTAACAGCTCAACAGATAAACCAGGCAGCCATGGTGCTGCCCAGAGAAAGGAGAAAGGCACACGGGTGATAGTGATGCCCTGAAGACTGTCTGCTGATAATGATGGTAGACAAGAAAAGCCTCATTTTTCTCTCTTTAAACATTCAGGAGTGGTACTAGGAGCTCTATAAGTCAAACAACTCAAAGGAATGAAAAAACTACAGTGTCTGGTAACTTACTGGACTCAAAGAAGCAGCAAGTCAATAACAGACTTTACATTTTCACCATTTTCTTTCTCATATCAATTTTTTCTCCATGCACAAAACAGAATACTACAGCAATCGTTGAGCAATTGTTGTTGATGCTTTTGTAGAAAACACCACACTGGGCCTGCAGTGGCACAAAACCAGAGAATCAGATTATACAATTTTTCATCAAGTTGGGAGAGCTGGTCTCCACAGGCACATACCAAGTCTCTTAGCAGCTATCCTGCCATAATAGCTTTCTTTCAGCCTTCCAATATAACTTTTCCTGGGTTTCCTCCAACAACTAATAAGACTGAAGCTGCCTGGAACAAGCTTACTCTGTAGAATTTCCCCCACTCAACCATTGGTCATCAGATGTGTGACTGCAGGGCTAACACATTTGAGGATTTATTTGTAGCTAGGTGGTCTGGCCAATGGTTCTTCCCAGTGCTTCCCCTCCTGGACCTGTGTGCTGCTGGATAGTTTCCAAAGGCAGCAGTGACATCCCCAAGCACGTCTAACCATTTCTTATCAGTGCATCTTGGCAACTCCCCCACTTCATACAAGTTGTAATCAACACTCCATAAGGCCAAGTAGAAAAGCAAAGAGCAGTACGAGTGGTAACAGCTTGGCTTCATCAGAGAAGCCTAAGTGAATATGGCACCTGCCTGTTACCAAAACTGGTGGGAATTCTTCACTGCCCTCAGCCTGGGACAGAAACCACAAGCCAGACACTCCCGTTGCACGTAGCCAATCCCATAGGTAATGCTCAACTCATCGCTGTGATTTGGGGATTAAAAATCACCATCTACACATAGAATTTGTACTCATTGTCCACAAGCCAATATTTGAAGTGGTCAAATCCCAAAATCAAATTCTTTTGCTTTTCATATTTCATTCTTAGTCACTTCTCAAAGCATTATTACCTCATTAATATCTGCACGAAGCTTACTCTGAGCGGTTTACTGGAAAATTATGACTTGTTGGCATTTAGCATAACATGAGTAGGATTTGAAGGCAGGACAGCCCATGGTAAAGGACTTTTTAGACACAGTTCTGATACTGGTATCAGAGCATTTTAACAATTACTCCTAAAAAGCTATAGGTCAAGCAGAAATTTTATATAATGGCTGCAAGAAGGACTGACAGTCTGATTTACAACTGGAATCCAAAATGTTTCTTGCTTTTGAAAAGAAAGTCTTGTTTTACAATTTCCATCTGGAAAAGCAAATCCTCCTGCAATGCACACCTGGCTTTTCACTTGAACCCTCTAGAAAGTCCTAGAGAGAGACCAAAACCAACTGAGTATCTAAACACTCCAAGACCTCTTCTGTGCACTTCCTTCTTTACAAACCAACTGAAATAAGAGTAATTTTACTTTACTCTAGAGGATCTGCTTAAGCCTTCAGAAAAGGTGGTATTTCTCAAAGGCATGCATGTGGCTATAAGCCCTTCAGTCACATTCTTTCTGCTCTGGTTTGGATGGCTGGTGAGTTTGTTTGCCATCTGCCACATTGAGCAATTAAGATGATGTCAGAGCTCCCTGGGAGTCCTCTTTGGGCCATCAGGTGATTCTCCTCTATGGCTAAAGTTGGGACCCCATCTTCTCCCATAGGAGGGCTTTACATGCACTTTGATGCAGGGAAGGAAGAGGCTTAGCAGCCTGAGAGCTTTCTCTCTTGCATGTAAAAACTCTAGATAATGAATCTTGCTACCATCAGGCGGGTAAGGATATGGAAACAGATGCAACAGCCCAGAGACAGCCAAGAGACCAGAAGTATCCTTCACCCCATTTGTGATTGCTGAGATCTACTCACTAAAGCTTCTCCTGTTCCATTTCAACCTCAAAATTCTGCCAAATCTCCAGTGCCAGAAACTGCTGCCCACTTCTTCTGGGATTATGATGCATTCCTTCCTCAGACTTACAAATCCATTTCCTTCTCAGTAGCAGAGGATTAAATTTCTTTCAAAATCAGTGGAAACACTCTGTGCTCTTACAAATAACATATTAGTATTAGGACAAATTAATCTCTGATCTCATTCATCATTTACTTCAGTCCTCTTGGGAGACAATATATCACTCTTTTGACAGTCACCACAGACTCACCGTCTCGAAGAAAAAGGTTTGGCATCTGGTTGAGCCACTGCAGCTCCAGCAGCATGAGAGCATGGGGTGACAAGGACAATCCTGATACAACTCTTAGATGCTAGAAGTCCAGTGGTAATGGCCTGTGACAGCTCTCCTTAATCTAACATCACTGCAGGTCCTGCAAAATCACTCATTTTCACATGCTTTCCTGTTAGCAACCTTCATCAGAAACCTGAGGCTTCCTCACTGAAGGTTCATCTCTATCAAGCCTGCTTACACAAGGGCTCCATGTTCTCCCTTGAATGACTTTCCTTCCACATTGCTCATTGTCTGTGAAGTGGTGCAGAAACGGATTAAATAAACTATCATCTCAGTTAGTGATAATGAGAAAATTGCAACAAGTTGTTCCCTAAATGTGATCATTATCTAGTAAATTAAATGAGATATTCAAAGTGTCCACCCAGCAATGGCCAAGGAACTTCTCTTACTTTGCATTTCTTTTATCTGGGATAAAGAGGAAATGATCGCAACCTCCCACAAACCAGAGACTGCAGTGGACACACTGTCATTAAAATCATCTGGCTTTCCACACTTGCTGGAATGGACTACTCTCTAAGTCTTGGGAAGTAAATATACTTAAATAATAAAAAAATAATAATAATAAAAAAGACTGTGGAAATCAGGAGCTTGCATTTATTGTTCTACCATGCAAAACAATGACAAAAAGCAAAATAATTTTGTATTTTCATTGCCTTTTTTGTGGTACTGTTGACCCTGTTTCATCTTCTGCAGAGGAGGATAAAATCATGCCCCTTCCAAGCCAGTTCCTCCTCATCCCTGAAAAAAAGCTGACTACTGGGGTGTGCCCACACCATGGCTGGTCTCAGCTTTGCTCTGGGATGTGGAGTGCTTTGCCAGAGATGACACCAGATGGCCTGTGGACTTCCCCAGGGACAGGAGGGACTTCCACACCAGCAGCCCAGCAGTGTATGGCATGCCCCCAGTCCATACCAGGCCAATCTGCTCTCTTAACCCACTTGGGGGCACATGCCAATGTGGGGTTGCTCAAACATATGGGATCCATGAGGTAACCAGCCCCAAAGCAGAGAAGCAATCTTGCAGTGGGAACCATGCAGAAGACGTGTTCAGTGAGCTTGTATCTACTGGTGCTTCAGCCTGCAAACACTTGTCAGATGCTCTTACTGAAGTGTAGCAGCTCCAGGTATTTTGTAGCTTATACAAGAGTCTCGAGAAACCACAAACAAGCCACCAAACTGTGAAATGCAGAGCAGGTCCCTGGTATTTCCAATAAGCCAAAAGCTGCCTTCAAGGAAGTGTGCTGCTAGAGAAGGTGGTGCTGGGCACTCTCTATGAGAATACTTTGCCCTAGCAAGACCCCTGCTCTCCCTTCCTGACGGATTATCTTTGGTATGGAGTAAAGATGCAGACGAGGATCTGCTCTAATCCTGAGCTGCGGGCAGCCTGAGCAGAAGGAAAACCTCTGTGGCAGTGATGGAGAGCAGGAGCTGCAAGCTCCAAGTGGCCATCGGAGGGCAAACTGCTCCAAGCATTGCTGCACAGTTCAGCACCGGCATTGCTAACTTCGCCTGCAGTCAGCTTCCTTTCCTGAAAGATAATCCCAGCCTGCCTTCCAAGGAGTTTTAATTGTTTGGAAATTTTGGAAGAGCTCTTATTTCAAGCAGACAGAAGTGCTGGAAATGGCAGCGAGCAATGCAGGACACACTGGGAATGTCCTGCAGCTCCCTGGCCAGCACAAGAATTCCTCTTTTCCCCAATGGCAGAGGCATTACTGCAGGCCTTTAGCACAGCCCAGTCAAAGCAGGCTGCTAGGAAACGCTGGAGAAGGTTAAAAGGAGGGATTGTGCTGCTTTGGTGTTAACTCTTAATGGAGAAGGCAGTGCTTTCTCGCTGGGTGCATGGAGGCACTCTGGAAGGGATTGCTGGGTGCAGACATCACCACCAGTCTGCTTTTATTTAGCAGTCTCCCCACTGTGCTGCCTTCGATTGCCCTGGCTCCCACTCATTTTCCTTCATAGCTCATTTGTTTTCCTCCTAGCAGCACAGAATCAGCCCAGAATGGCCGTTTTCATGGCTGGCCTGTTTTCAGCGTGCTTTCTGGTTGGCCTGCAGTCCTGATGGCAATAAGCAGCATCAATTAACAAGGAGTGGAGACTGTAGCCCATCACCATGGAGAGGGGCAGGCTGCCAGAGCACGACCTGAAGATCTCTCTATCTCCCTGGTTGTGCCCAGCAGCATTCTCATTTGTTTGCATGCACATCTCCACTCGCTCATTTCATCACTTTTTAGCATGGAAAAGCATCAAGGTGCCTTCCTTGCAAAAATCTTGGCCTCCTTTTATTTAAAGATGAATTTTAAGATGAAGATGTTGAGCTCCATGTGCCTGGGCCAGTTCCCAAGTGCCTTATTTCTTTTCAGTGCTCTGTATGGTCATAAGGTACAGCAATATTCTAGCTGGAAAGTGGTGGGAATTATTAACATCAAGGAAAGACAAACTTAAGAGCAGAGTGCCAGGACAAATGGCAAGCTACTCATCTGCAGACAGTGTCTCCAACAAACTCTCCTTACTGCTGCATAATGCTAGGATGAAGTTCTCTCATCTTGAAAAATGAGTAATGTCCCCACTACATCTCCTTCCACCAGGGAGAAGACGTGTCGTGCTCCATACAAAATGAAACATTTAGAGTTTTGTTAAAAAGGGAAGCAGATGGACTGTGTTCTGCTATTTCAATCCAGCTGTCACTGCCCTCCAAAAGCTTTTGGAAACCAAGTTGCTATACTTCTCCACTCCTTGAGGCATCATGGAGGATTCACTGGGCAAAGCTCATTCAAACAATTGCTCAAATGGATTGTGATGGAAATAGAGTGCACTGAAGTCAAAAGGGATAGCGTGCAAACAGGTTTTGACTGACTGACCTGCTATCACACCCAGAACACAAACCACTCTATGAAACCCTTGAGAATGGCCAGACATGAACCCCGTAACCAGCCTCACCTCTTCAGCTGCTAACAACCCACCCTGGCCATCCACCAGGGAAAGACCAAGTAGTCTGGGCTGCGAGCTGTCTCAGTGACCACGCCGAGCTGGAGGTGCAAACCTGCTGACACTTCTTGCAGACCTGGCAACCTTCCCAGTGCCATAAAGAGCTTCGCTTGAGTAAGCACCCATGAGGGTGTCCAGCAAGCTCCAGTGATCACCGGCTCTGCTCAGTGAATGGAGACCTTGCTGGGGCTGAGAAGAGAGGTACTCATGCAGAGAGGCAGGCCAGCAAGAAGTGAACTAGTTGGTATGCAGTGCAGGAGGGCGGGGAGAGATCAACCACCAGCCACAAGGGCAGCTTGCCTGTGCTTTTGCTGCTCCTGGCCAATGTACAGCTCAAATCTATCTCTAAATCCTGACAGTGAGTTGCTCAGGGCCCTGCTAATCCCCTGCTCTCACATCTGCACAGCTCCATAATGAAGCAGGGGGCAGCTGCTCGGGCTGCTTTGTGTTTGAGACTGACACTTTCAAGGTGGTTTTGGTCTTTTTAGTCTGCCAAGTTTTTTTTCTGTGCTTGAAGGCTAACACCAGCTAGACCCATATTTTGTGATGAAGCCTTCAAGTCCTCATAAAGCATGATCCATGACCCAGGGTGTGAGGTCCAGGCTTTCTGTGACTGATCCCCTATCCTAAATGTGAAACCACCAAACGACCAGCCATAAATGTAGTAAAGTCTGGGCACTGTGAGCAACCAGAACACTTGGGCATTGTGGTTTCCAGGCTTGGGCATCTGGCTACTGCCAGAGCTGGTCAACTAAGAAAGAGTGCTGTCCTTGCACTTATCAGCACATCAGGGTTTCAGTATCAAGCCCGGGCAAACTATTAACCTTCAGAAGCAATGGTTTTGCCACAGTTTCTGCAACGTGATGGACCAAGCCAGAACATCTTTCTATTTTACTTCTGCTCCAGCAGGAAGGGGCAGCCAATGTCACCTGATCTCAGACCACAAAGAAAATGCTTCCAGATCACTGCACAACTGATAGTAATATTCATGGAATTACAGGAAAACCTTATTTTTCTAACTCAAATTCCAGGTTGAAAGGCAGTGCTATTAGCAGTCAAACATGAGCTCAATTGCTTTGATTAAAGAGCAACTGTCTAATCTCTGCCTGGACTCAGTCCTGTATTTTAATGCCTGATGAACTACCCCCTGCCAGGATTATTTTGTGTCTTTGAATATTTTGGAGCTCTATGTTTCTGTTTATCATTGCAGACAAGGAATTGTTTAAACCAACTCTCAGTTGCACTGGAAATTTAAAGCACTGTGTGAGAGTTTGTGGCAGAGTGGTGGCTAGAGCATATTTCAAAAGGGGCTTTTAGGGTGATCTGCCACTTCTCAGAGAGCAACCCAAAACAGGATACTCTCAAATTAAGGCAGGGTGTTGCTGTATGTCTTAGACCTTGCAGCAGACACAAAATGTCACCTCCAGAAAATCAAGATACCAACCTGTGTCAAACACCCTATTCTGGGTCTTTCATATGAAATAATAAAATTTAAAGGGAAAAAAAAAAAGTTTTAATTTTTGAGTTTTTCTTTTTTCCAGCATAACTCAGAATTGATTTGGAAAATACAAAACTTACCATGGATACTGTTTATGCATCAAAATCTAATACTCTAAGAAAAAAACAAAAACAAAAACAAACTTTACCCTGAGATCTCATTACTTACAGGCATTCATCAATTTTGTATCCCACACCTAGATGTAATATCTTTCTCCTCTTCTAGTATGAGCCCTTGCATCCCAGTGGAGATGTCTCAGGACTATCTGAGATTTCTCCTAAAAGATGGCATCAGCTTAGCCTAGAGGAGCACAAAGTGCACCAGCTTTTGCTGTTCTCCTCCAGGCTATAGCCCTAATTGTGCTAATGCTGATCCAAAGCTACTGTTCTTCAAGGGCAACCCATGTTGGACTCTTGTTAACCTCAGGGAAGAGCAGCAGCTATTCTGGACAGACCCAGGACCATCAAAAAAATCCACAACTCTTTCTCATAAGATGGCCAGATTCTCCAAGATTTGGTGCCAAGAGGGTTAGCTGCAAGCAATACCTAAGGCCTTAGATGACCATTGCTTCTACACAGCCCTCTCCCATT